>PVIC010016066.1:0-34398 GCA_004025085.1 Thryonomys swinderianus | reverse complement strand
GGGAAGGAATAAATATGATACAGAAAGAAAATAAAAGAGCATGTATAAGGGGGGAGGAGGGGGGAGTGGGTAGGGATATGGGTAAAAATGAGAATTAACTTGTGGCATATACTGGTACAAATTTCCCAATGTTATATGTGATTTTGAGATGTATATAAATTGTACCAATAAAGAATTCAATTAAAAAAAAAAGAAGTGATGGGTAACTTGGGATAATCAAAGAGTAGGTAACATGCACAAATTAGATAGCAGTGGTTCTCCCTGCTGTTAGTTGTGGCCAATCCAGCCTTTTTTGATAAGAGAATCTTACTGAAGTCCCTGGGATGTGTTGTTTGAAGGAGAATACAGGAGACATTGAGAGAGTAAAATATTTTCACAACTATGTTAGGTTCTTTCCAACAAAACAAAGTGCAGAAAATATTCCTTTTCTCAAGGAAAGGCTATGAGCACCACTACATAACCTCTCATCTGAACAACATATAATAGGAGAAATACTAGTTTCTGAGTCAGGGGCAAAAAGAAATCCTTGTATCCTTTATCCATCACCCCAAATTTATTTATTAGCAACATTTAGCCCCTTCTCCTTGCTCTGGGTAGACTTAGTTAAGCTCATTCTTACTCAGAATGTAATCAAACTTCCTATAAAAATAAAAAAGGAGGAAAAGAATTAATAAAGGAATGCCGGGTTTTGTTATTTCCTATCTAGCAAATGGAGTCTCAGAGTTTCAGGGTGTAACAGAGAAATTGTGGAAAGCTCAGTACTCTGAGAGAGGCGTGTTCTTGCTCTATGGGTATAAATTAAAGTCATTAAAATGGAAGAAAATGTTGAATCCAAGATTGCAAAGAACTGCATGTGGCTATGGACTTTGTTCCCTGTCGGCCTGAAGCCCCTTGAGCTCTTTAGGCAGATGAGAAACACTTTTTTTTTTTTTAGACAGGGTCTCCCTTCGCAGTTCAGGCTGGCCCTGAGCTCACTATGTAGCCCAGGCAAGCCTCAAACTCAGCAATCCTCATGCCTCTGCCTCCCAAGTGCTGGGATGACAGGCGTGAGCCACCACGCCTGGCGAGACACTGTTTCTTAGGAAGGGTGGATTGGAGTGTGGGAGGTAAAGGGCAAACTGTACTCTAGCTAAGAGAACATTCAATCTTGAATTAAGCCAATGCACTTTAATAACCCACTGGGTTATTAAAACTGTTTGGGAACTTTACGATATTAAAATATCTCTTCTATCTCCAAAGACAAAGATAATTGCTCTTAAATTTCATCTTTTCTTAGTAAAATGGACTGCATTTGGACAACATACATTTTCCTAAAAGTGACTACAATTTTCAGTTTGGCATTGAAGATACTTTTGTCAGGCTATAAGAGGTGACCTCATCTTGTGATCTCATGAGGCTTGTGTAGGATTTAGTCATGTATCCATCCACTTTTTCAGTCCTGGTTCATGTTTGGAGCAGTAATTTTGTTACTGAGGAAGACAGTGTAAGAATCCTACACCCTTATTTCAAGCAGAGCACAAACTAGAACAGGGGCATTGCACACAACATCTCAAAATCACATTACAAATGAAACTGACAGAGGAAACCTTGCAGAATGTAGCAGGTGGCTACTCCACATAGTTATTGTAGAACAGCTTAAATGAAGAGTTATAGGAAGCAAAAGCATTTCTTTCCTATCTGCAACATACATTTAGAATAAGCTCACCCTTAGTCCAGAGGTTGGCAACTATGGCCATAAGACAGACTTAGCTCATCACTTCTTTTTGTAAGTAAAATTTTCCTGGAGATCAAAAGTGCTCTTTTTTGTTGTCTTGGGCTGCTCTGCATAACAGTGGGAGAACTGAGCAGTTGTAATATATCACATAGCCCACAAAGCCTCAATATATATAATCTAGTCTTTAAAATGTTTCCTGACTCCTTCTGGGCTCTCACAACCCTCATGTCTCTGTTTGTAAGTCCAGGTGGCTTTGTGTGTGTCACTCACTGCAATTTACCACGTGTCTCCAATGCTTAGTTCAATGTGTGACAACTGGGTCTGGAAGACTAAGGGCTGCTTTCCTGCAGTGTACACCTGACACTGTGGCCCGAGGGAGAGCAAGGCTCTCATGTGAACCATACTCAGGAAGCACAGAGGGGAAAAGACAAAAAGGGCCAGAGAACGAAAGGAGAGAGAACAGGGTTCTGTTTGCTCTGAGAACTAGGGTGAGGTTTAGGGTTAGGAACAGCTACCGGCAGGGTTGTTTTGAGATTTAAAGGAAATGGATGTTACTGAGATAGAACTTGCCCACCTACTGCTACTGGAGAAATTTCTCTTCAGGCAGCACCCTAAGTATTAATAATTGAAGGATCGAAACCAGGCCTGAAACATCCCACCCTGCCAGACTTGATTGCCCCCTTCTGTAAAATGAGGGACTCATGTTTGACCATCTCTTAGATGTCGTCCAGTTCTGGTCATCACAGAATAAACCTTCCCTTGGCAAACCTCAGTATCCATAGGAGTAATTCAAATGCAGTCCCTGCAGATGCCCACCAAAGGGCACTGTGGAGTGCAGCTGATTCCTCGCTGTGTCTGTCTTCATCAAGACAGCCAGCACATTACCTGGTGACTGCTTAGCTACTGGACCATGACATTAAGCTTGCAAGTTGGAAAGCCACACACAGCCATCACTGCATGTCTTGGGGCTGTTTGTGTGCTACATCTCTGCTTTCTTCATAATGTGGAAGGAGCAGTGCCTCTTCTTTGCTCTCTTCCTAGGTATCCAACTGAAAATATATATTTATTCACTGTAGAGTCTCCCTTTCAAATATAGCTCCAATAGACGTTTTCTGCCTTCAAAGAGCAGAACTGTGCCTAATTATTGCAGTTTGCAGAAAGCCAAAGAACAACCACTCCCCCTCGCCCCAGGATTGAACTTGGGACCTTGAGCTTGACAGGCAGGTGTACTGCTGAGCTAAATCCTCAGCCATGTGCCTAATTACTGAAAACTAAAAATCTTGAGCCTCCTCTGAAAACACAAGCATTTCAGGTGTTTGACCTGTTTCTCTTTACATATCTGTTCTGTTCTGAGCTACCTGTCAGCTCAAAGCCACGACTGTCAAAGAGATGTCCCGTTTTGCTCAGGATCTTAGAGTTCTATTCAGAGACTGTTGTGGAAACATCACTAGTCTATTCTCCGCCTAATTTCCTGCTATGTGAGTTCTAGCCTTAGGCATGAGATCTGGGGAAGGTGAGCAGCATGAATCTTGAGCGCGTGTATCCCTGTGCCACTCTTCTCCCCACTGAACATCAATTCTACACTTATTCAGATAGTTTTATTTTGTGGATATGGAAAAGACTGCTATGTTCCCTAAATGGCGAGTCCCACTCCTACATCTCCCACAATCCCTCTGATTAGTTCTAGCCAATGACCTGATTGTAGGTGACACGAATCACTCTTTTTTTTTTTTTTTTTAGACAGGGTCTCACTTTGTAGTTCAGGCTGGCTTTCAACCCACTATGCAACCCAGGCTAGCTCCGAACTCACAGCAATCCTCCTGCCTCTGCCTCCCGAGTGCTGGGATTGTGAATGTGAGCCACCACACCCAGCACTGTGATATGTGGTACCAGGGATCAAACTCAGGACCTTGAGATTTCCATGAGGGAGAAGGGTTTTATTCAGGAGCTACTTGTTGTAGTCCTTGACATTTTAAGTATTTCTATTATTGACATATTTGTAAGCACTGGTAAAGGGAACACTCCTGAAGGCTAAGCATTATGTAAGGGAAAGCGCTGGCAGAAATAATCATATGGACATCCTGGTGCAGCAAAATAAGATACATTTAAATAATGCATGTGGATGAATCTTGAGCCAATAATCCTATGAAGAAAACGAACCTATAAATGTTGCTAGAAGAACCACTCAGCTCCCAGAAGAAAGAAGTCTGACGACTCCAAAGAGTCATGGAGGCACCATGATTTTGTGCCATTCTCTGTAAGATTTCACTCTTTCCAAATGCCCAGAGATTGGTCTTCCCTCTACCCAGCCAAAATTATATGGAATCCTAATATTACTCAGGTGAAAAGAGCTTTGACTGTTTTCACACAGATACTTATTTTTGCTGTCTTTGATGTTAAATAAAAAGAACGGAATTTAATTCAGTGTTTATCACCTTAATGATTATTTTTCCTTCAGAGAGAGACTGATAGGAAAAATGCATGATATTTTAATCTCTTAAGACATTTCCAAGGATGACATTTAAGTCCACTGATGATTAATGAGTTTTATTGTTAGCCAGGGGTAAATAAATTTACTTTCTGCAGAGTACAGCTTGCTTTAAGTTTACTGATAGGCTTAGTTTTAAGTTGCTTCCTTCTCCTCTTCTCCTGCGTTTATTCCTCCACCTTATTAAGGCAGATACCACAGTATTATCCAGCAGCCCGCATCTTCTCACAGGATCCCCGGGCTTGTCTTTCTGCCTTCGTTTCTGTTTGGGAGGGCGCTGACTCCTCAAGGTCTCTCTTTCTCAACAGTCCCTGGGCGAACTCTCAATGAGCCGCACTGCCATTGCATCAAGCCATTAAAGACTTCCCTAGAATCCAGATATGCAGCTCCTGGCTTTTCCAGTGACAGCTCTTACTGAAATGAGAAGGTGCAGTTGGCTGTGGTCCTCAGAGCCCTTCCTTTCAGATGTTACAGGTGTGTTTTCTGCCTTGAGGGACCTGCAGGCATCGTCCCCAGCAAGCAGTCAGTCCTTTCCACATTGCATCTGGAAATGTATCCTTTGGTTTACTCAAATGGCTTTAATCTAGGGGTCCTACGATTCACTAGTAGAGCAAGTTTTAAAAGCCAATAAATGTTAAACTTTCATAAGACACACTTTGTTGTAAGTCAATGAGGCTAATGGTACCTGGTATCCAGCTGATGGATGATGAGCTGCGCAGAACAAAAGGGGGGCAACTACTGTCTGTGTTCACAGCAGGCTTGCCACTTCCTCACACTTTGCAGGAGCTTTTCTCTGTCCCCCGAGACACTACTAACTGCTATATCATATCCTTTTTCCTCAGGGTCCTAGGAAGAGATTACAAGGCCTCCTAATCCTTGATATGCTGAGATGATCTGACATTATTATCAGATGCATTCATTATTTTTCTCTGTGTAACAAATTGCCCTGAAATTTAGTAGTGTGAAAGAACAAACTCCGGTTATTTCACTTAGTTTCTGAGGGGTAAGAATCCACTATGGCTTAGCTGGCTCAGAATCTCTCACAAGACTGGGGTTAAACTGTTGGGTGGGGCCGCCTGCATCACCAAGTGTGGGTGAGGCTAGAGCATTTGCTCCTGTGCTTCCTCGAAGTCATAGGCAGGCTGTGGTTCCTGGTGGTCTGTAGTCCATGTGGGACTTTCTACAAAGCTGCCTAAAGAGCAGCAGACTGATTCCTCTAGTGAGTCATCTGTGACCAAGCAGAGCAAGATATTTGTAACCGGATCTTGAGGGCTGGGCCATCGTTTCTGTTATGTGGGATAGCCACATAGACTGGCCTTGGTATAGAGTGGGACTACACAGAGCCTGAATACCAAAAAGCAGGGGTCATTGGGACAATCTTGGAGGCTGCTCACTGCACATGCTTTCTTTGGCTAGCCCTTTGGCCCATTGTTCCAGGCCACCTCATCTTTTTTGTCCTTGAATGTGCCACAGTGCCTTTGCCACAGTGTCTTTGCATATGTGATGCCCTTTGTGGAATCTTGCTCCTTTCCCTACCTAGTTAACTGCACCCAGAAGCCTGCTCTGACCCTCCGTACCTCTTTGTTCTCAGTATTGTCGTAATTTTACATTAGGTACTCTCTTAACTAACATGTTGCTGTATCACACACTCTATGTTGTCAACTCCAAGTCTGTGTTAGATTTTGCCCATGAAAGTATCCCTGGTTCAGCAGCTGCTCCAAGGTGATTGTGTTAAAGTAATGAAACAAAAGAGAAAATGGAAGCCAGTATATAAAGCAGGTATGTGTGAGGGAGTCGAAGTGCATAAGGCTAGCAAGTTTACGAGCTACAATTATACAAGAGAACAATTAGGCAATTCTCCTTCTTCCAACCTATTTTTTCATGTCTGTTCTACACTTTGCACTATTCCTATCCTACCTTTTCCCTGTCTGTCTCTCTCTCTCTCTCTTTTTGCTTGTCTAACCCACTTTACCTTGAGTCTTATCTTCTCAGTGGTGGTAACTAGAAAAGGGGAATCACACGCTGGAACTGGAAAATAAGAGTGGAAGTGAGGCATGCAACAGAGGCAAATGTTTTCTAACAGGTATGGGAAGGTAAAGCAAATGCTCTCCAGGCCAGAAAACTTGCCACTGGCTTGTTTCAGAAGGGAAGTAATTAGGGCAGAGTGTCCTGGTATGTTTAGTCAATCAGATTCGTTTTAATGATATTCAGGGCTGAGAATTTAACCAAGAATGGGCTAGGTGTTGAGACTATAAAGACTTAAGGAGGAAGATCTTACTGTCTAGCACCTTGGTTCTCAGACTGCGGTCCATGAAACACGAATATCAATCTGAGGGCCTATTCAGAGGTACTGAATGAGGATTTTCAATCAGCTGCCCAGGTAATCTATATATCTACTAAAGTTCAGAGAGCACCTTGCTAGAAGATACAAGCAAGGAAAAAGCTGAGGGAAGCAGGTGGCCAATTGTTAGAAAAGATGTAAACTCAATGGAACGCTGTGTTTTTGGTGCTCATCTGCAAAGTCACTGGGTATGGGCTGGGAGGTTAGGAGATTCCACATGAATGGGAATTTGTGAGAAAAGGTGTCTACAGGGTACAGCGTGCAGAGGAAGTAAAATATATAAAGGCCTAGTGATGCTCAGAAGCATGGTCCCTTCAACCAAATATTCAACCTAGGTAGAACTAGGACCTCAAGTAGGAAGTGACAAAAGTGCATGAGATCCTTGGAAGCACATGGTTGGAAGCAGACCACAGAGAGTTAACTATGCCTTCCTGACAAAGATGGGCATTACTTTTGATGAGTAATGATTGATGAGCCATTGATTTTTTTCTTTTTTTAGGTTGTACCAGTGGGAAGTTTTTCAGAATAGGAGCAGAGCTATAAAAATACATTTTTGAGCACATATTATATGCCAGGTACTATAGAAAACACTTAAAATGTCATATTCTATTTTATCCTCCCAGCAAGCTTAAGAGGAATGAGCTCTGAATGCTTCTCAGGGCTCAGGGGGTATGTTGCTGACCACAGCCCTCAATGCAATGATGGGGGATGGTTCCTTCAATGATGGTGCAGAAAGGGGCAGAATAAAGTTGCGTTGTACTTGGGGCATGAGTTTCCACATTACTATATATTTTGGGGGCAACGCACTCTCTTCCTTCTCAGGAGGTGACAAGAGCTGACACTTCTGTTTGTTTACAGCTTTCTTTGAAGATTCTGTTTCATTTGAGGAACAATTCTTCCACCTCTGAACATGGGTTATGCATTGTCAGCCAGCTTAACACAGAGATCCCAGGCAATTACAGGTGCACTGTGGGTTACCTTTAAAGTGGATTGTGAATAAACAGTTCAGTCACAAAACACCAGGTGCCCAATCTCAAAACCCATAAAGTCAAAGCTGGCTTTTGCATCCCGTAGAGAGCCATTTTTACCAAGGTTGGCAGTAGCCAGAATTGGGAGTCAGGGCACATTTGTCTTAGGGCTCCCCTGCCTACTTTTCTTGGAAAACTGTCAGACTTAGTTGGATTTCTCTTCCTCATCAAAACACCTGGCCTGTATCCATTTCTTCAGAGTTCCCGAGAAAGTGTGTCATGGTATATCAATCAACTGGATATGAAACCTTTTTAGTGAGTTGGCTCATTAGTAATATATTTCCCAGATAACAGATGCCTTGTGTTTTGAGTGATGCTAATATGGAGTGTGGAAAACAAGATCAGTGAAGGTTGTTTCCATCAAGGATGTGTTCATTCCCTTCCCCATGGTACCATCTTCTTTGACACCAATGAAGATGCAAAAATGAAAAAAAAAAAAACACCTCTTTGCCTAACTGGTCGCAGTTAGTTTTTCTCTTGGTTTTGTTTCTTTGGCCAAAATTTATATGAAGATATATACTGAAAAAAGGAAACGATCTGTCTCAAAAGGTTAACTGAAGAATTGAGAAGTAAGGAGTAAAGGGAGAGAGACAGCTGATAAGTTTTTCTTTTTTATATTTTCTGTGCTTTTCATGATGTTTATGTACTTCATTTACATAAAAAATCAGGTAAGGATCATAGAAGGAATTGAAGATAGAAAATATGATATGAGATAGTAGTAAGTTTAGTATATGTATGTGCAATCATATCTAGCACAGTAAGAGAACTGGGCCTAATATCTCAACATGAGCCAAAATAAAGACACATCCATTTAAGAAACTGTATGTAATAGACTCAACTTCTGGACTGTGAATTTCTTTTCCAGTTTATGCCAAAGAGGATGATGTGCTATATATTCCCCCAAGGCAATTTAGGCCACCTTTTATCAACTGCCTTGATTATCTGATGGCCTACTTCCAAAGCTCAGTTCAGGAAAGGCAAGACTAGGAAGAACCAAAATAAACTGGATAAAGAGCAGAACTATCTGATGATAAGGTTTCTCCAAGGATGAAATGTAATGTCATGAAATAGAATAGACTAGTTAGCAGAACATGCCAGCAATTATCTATAAATCTTGATTCCTAAAATTTTACAGTGAATCTCATTAATTTGTACAGTTAATATGGGTTAATAACAAAAAAATTAAATAGCATTTGGTAAGCGAATAATTGTTCTAATCTATTTGTGCTACTCTAACAAAATGTCTATGCCTAAGTCATTGGTAAGAACAGAAACTTACTTCCTCACAGTTCTAGAGGCTGTGACGCTCAAGATCAAGGCACTGGAAGGGGCAGCTATCTGGGGAGGGCTGCCATCCACTTTTAGGAAAAGTCATTGCAGCTGAAGTATTTCCCAAGGGGTAGTAGCATTCTTTCTCCTCACGCAGTAGAAGGAAGCAGAAGTCAGCTTTTGTATAAGGCCTCTGTTATAAAAGACTTAACCTCTTTCACCAAGAAGTAACCCTTGAAGATAAATCACTCAAAAGCCCCATCTCTTAATACTATCACATTGGCAACATCTGAATTTTGGAAGGAATCCATTTGAAACATAGCAGTAGTTAGTGATACTCTCTTCTGGAAACAGCATGTAGAGATTCGACATGGTCAGTACAGCTAGATTCAGATGTTTTGAAATAATCAGACATGGGTAAGGGTGGCTTTCTGCTGTGAAACTTGAATGTTTTCCTGAGCAGAAATCCATTTGCATTACCTGGTAGAAGACAGAATGACCTATCAGTCATCCACAGGGCAGGGTGAAGCTTTTTTAAAGAAACATTTCTGGGTCAGCTTTCAACACATCCTTGATCTGGGAGAACACGGCTTATCTATTTTCGAAGTCCAATTTTCCTCCTATCCTTCCCTTGTTTAGCTCCTCAGTGTCAGCATTGCTTCCTTTCCTTTTTCTCTTTCCCTCTTCCTCTTCCCTCATGCAACGGTTTTTCATCTCTCACTTCCTTGAAGCTCACTGTCCTAGTTAGCAGGTGGTACTCTGTGACTTCTCAGAAGGGCAATTTTAATTATGTAAGAAGGAAAAAAGAGTCACAGTGAGCAAAGATTGGCTGCCTGGGCAATGTAGATTAAGAAAGGAAACAAGCAAATTAATTATAAAGATGAAACTTTATTTCATTTTTTTTTGAGACAAGGTCTCGCTTTGCAGTTCAGTCTGGCCCTGAGCTCACTATGTAGCCCAGGCAAGCCTCAAACTCAGCAATCCTCCTGTCTCTGCCTCCCAAGTGCTGGGATTGCAGACGTGAGCCACTATGCCCAGCGAAACTTTATTTCATTTTGATAAGGGCTCACTGGGAAGTGACCAGCATCTGGTACAACAGAGAACCATGGCTTTCTCGCAGCAATTTTAGAGCCTCACCACACCCCCTTCCTCTAACTGAACTCTGAGTGAGCTTGGAGAACAGGTGGGTCTGAGATTGACAATGCTTCCGAGGTTGCCTGAGGCTTCTTCTCCTCTCATATTTTGTTGTTATTTTTTGAGATAAGGTCTCATTGTGTAGTCTAGGCTGGCCTTGAACTGTAGTGACGGTCCTGCCTCACCTTCGCAGGTGCTGGCCTATAAACCATATTATAAAACATGTGCAATCATCTGGCACTTTCCCCTGTTCATTCTGCCAGAAACTTTCACACAGCTCCACCCTGGAAAAGCCAGGAAAAAATGCACGGTTTCCTTGAACCAGCTGGTAACATCCTTGAAGGAAGCAGCTGAATGTTCTGTCCTCATTAATAGCTACCAATTGAGCTACACCCTGAGGAGACCAAAACATTTCTGTGTAGCCTTTAGAATTCTACAAGGATAAAAGAAATACTCTCCATGCTGAAATATATTTTTAAATACGTTACATGGTGAGGAAGATGTCAGAATAAAGGAAGAGTGGTTCTATGGCATGACTCTTGGATGATTATTGTCTTGGGATTTATAAGTGAACACAGGCATGGATTCATTTAATTGTTTCAAAAGAATCAAATGTGTTCATGTGCTTGGGTGATATATTTTGTGCTGGGGTTATAGAGAGGAAAGTCATACACAAGAATTTACTTTCTGTGAGGGAGCTGATAAAGCACTTTGCAGAATTGTTTGGATCTCACAGTGTTGTTCTGACTGCCTGCGTTTGGCCCAGATAGGATGTTTAAGAAAAACGTAATTATAAATGAGGAAACATGGGGTCACACTTTTTACACACAGAGATATCTAGTTTATTTATAGGTTTTGAGGGTGGTCTCTCAGGTGACCCTGAGATGAAAATATTATCAACAAAATACGAGGAGGGACTTTTTAAAAGGGCAGTAGATGAAAAGTGTCTGTGGCCAGTGAACATCGTGGTGCTGCCTAAAATCAAAAGCCAACTCTTGTTTTTTTTTTTTTTAAGAGCTTTATTAAGGGATCATTTTTTATGGATAATGCAGTGATTTTTATAGATTTATAGATTTCTGTGCTCATCATTACAGTCCAGTATCAGAATATTTTCAGTACCAGCAAACTAGCCTGTTTTATAAACATACTTGTGTCGCAGTACTGCTATGCCTGTTTACTTGCGTTTTATCCAGGGCTGATTTCTTTTTCTTTTACTACAACATAGTCGAATAGATAGAGCAGAGACTTTATGGCTCACAAAATGTAAAACACATCCTAATTGGCCCTTCACAGGACAAGCTTGTCAACTCCTACTTTAAGGTGAAATAGAAAAGGGGAAAACATTGAGGAATTACTCAAGGAGATAGAGCTGCTCTATTTAGGCGTCACTTCTGAGACTCACAAGCTGGTTTTCACATGCGACACCTCTCTCGACTCCATTTGTCTCCAGCCCTCAAAGCGTGGTGGTAGGGGGTACCGTAAGTACAAAGGTGTGATGATGTGTGCGAAATGCTTTTAGCGCAGAGCAGTGTACGTGTTACATAGTCAATAAACTGCTCCTCCCTCTCCTACATGCCGGTTTTCTGTTCTTTGCTTAGGTAGAGAGAATGTCACATTATTTGTGAAATAAACTTTCAAAGAAAACGATTGCGAGGGTTTCCGGAAAACCCGCAAGCATCGAGGACACTGTGGACGAGCAGCAGCACCCTCTCCCTGCCTCTGTGGAGGAAGGCGGAGGGCGTGAACCACAGCGTGCGCTCGCTCCGGGCTCGGGACTGACTGCACGTGGAACGTGCGCCGGACGTGGCCAGAGGAGCAGGCTGTGCACTCCGGGTGTGCGAGGCGCTGCTCTGCAGACTGACCTCGGGCGCTGTGGCTGAAGGGCAGGGACAATCCAGGAGAGCTCCGCAGCTCACCAGGTGGGGCTTTTAATTTTCGCAAATTTGTGTGGTCCTAGGAGATAAGAGTTCCAAGAGAAGAACCAAGTCCAAAGGTTTTCTGATAGGGAAAGAATGCGTACATATCTCATGAGCCAAAGAAACGCAAAATTAAATCAAATGAGATAATCACCTCAGGGGAGGCGACAGTATCCAATCTGGCTTGAAAATATGACTGACATCAAAATAGCACTATGCTTTGGTCTATTTGAAAGTTTCACAGTTGTTACAGAGCCACATTAGTACCATCAGCCATGTGTCGGCTAATCCCTCAAATTACAAGGGAAGCCAATCTCCAAATTGTGTGGAATGATATAAACCTCTTTAGTGGATTAGCAGCCTGTAACTGAAGGAAAATTTAAGATTAAGAATAGACGTTTTTCAAATATTCAGACTAGTGATATTATATTTTTGTTTAAAAGCATTCATACATGCAGAGATTTTTAAATATTTATAATGTTTAGAAGACTGTAATCTCTTTAGAGTGTTGGGCCAGTCCTTGAATTTCAATGTCAAGCTATGTAGTTAAGTAATTCATTTAAATTTATGATATGAAATTGAAACCTCACTGAATTTATAAGTCAAATTAGATTTTTTTTAACATACCCAGGGATTGTCCTGTTTATAAGTTTAATACATTCATTTTGTAAGCAATTAAGGTACTGGAGAGGTTTGTTTACAAAATTGGACAACTGCAATTTTCAAAAAGAAGAGGAACATGAATCTATTAAATTTATGTGTGGTTAAAATGTTGAATGCATTTGTCCAACTTTTAAATGGAGTCAACATTATTCAAAGAGCTTTTAAAAGTAGTTAAATATCATTAGCCTTAACACAGAGAAAACATAAGGAATTAGTTTTTTAAATTGAATTCTTTACTGGTACATTTTATATACAGCTGTGGAGATTCCTCAGAAAACTAGGATTAGAGGTCCCATCTGACCCTGCTATCCCCCTGCTAGGAGTATACCCAAAGAGATTGGGCTTCTGGACTTAGAATGTTGATGTTCAACACACAAAGACACACACACACACCCAGAATTTTTTATATGTACAAAAACTACCATAAGAACACACACACACACACACACACACACACACACGCACACAATGTCCACAAAATAATGTACTAGATGAAAGTAGAGAGGACTGCTGACAGAAGTAGTTAGCTTTCTTCTGTGTCAGACCAGAGGAGAGGTGGGGAAAAGGTCCACTGTATGTGCCTTTGTTGGCTAAAAGTTCTTTAAAATTCCTCTCAAGAGGTAGTGTTTGTGTCCTTTTCACTGGATGGATCGGAACAGCCTCCATGATTGCCTGAACAACATTCAGTAAGGCCAATCATGGAGCTATTCAAAGTTTAGCAATGGCAGTGAGTTTCCCAAACTCATGTGTATATACAAGAGCCTGCTTAAGGGTTTCATAATTATGGAACTGACCACAGAGCCATGCACTACAGAAGGGAAAACTCCATTGTGGTATATTCATGCACTGGGATGCTCTGCAGAGTGAAAAAAGTTATTAATACAGACATGTCTCACAAACATAAAATGAGGGACAAATAATGGAGAACAGTGTTGCTCAATCTTTTTTTTCATTGTTGTCTCCCTGAAGAACATTATTCCTAATCCTTCCCATAGAATTTTAATACCTCTGATATAGTGTCTAGCTATTTATGCACTCCATGCATATCTTTGCTTAATACATCAGAAGAATAGGATTACCCACCAAGGGCCAGTTTTCATCTCCTTGAGGGCAGTATTGTTCAGCTCAGATTGCATGGTGTAGAAAAATGCATGAGCTATGATACTACTTATGCAGCACTTAGAAGCACACAAAGCAACAACACATTGTTTATGGAGACATACAAATGTGGTAAAGACATAAAGGGAGGCATGGAAATGGTAAGAATAAAAATCAGAGGAGTAGTGGGCCAGAGATTTAGCTCAGTGGTTCTGGCACCTGCCTCGCAAGCGCAAGGTCCTGATCCCCGGTAACCGCATGCAGTGCTGGGCGGGGTGACTCATGCTCACCAGCAATCCATACCACATACCACAGTGCCGGGCGTGGTGACTCACGCCTGTAATCCCAACACTCGAGAGGCAGAGGCAGGAGGATTGCTGAGTTCAAGGCTTGCCTGGGCTACATAATGAGCTCAGGGCCAGCCTGAACTACACTGTCTCAAAAAAAAAAAAAAATCAGGGGAGTAGTAATTTTGTGGAGACAGGAAAAAGGAAAAAATGAAATGGGAGAATGTTACAAAGAGAACTTCCACTGTGTTAATGGTAAATAGGCAGTAGTTACATGGTGAGGGACTGCAGAAGGTAGGGCCTGGGCCCCTTGCTTTGTACACACTGTATACCAGCTCCTTTTGGTTCATTGAGTTTATTGGTACATTTTAGGCTTACATTATGATTTCATTCATCATTGGAAATTTGGATAATAGATGTTGTGAGAAAGAAAAAAAAGGTTCAAAAGGGAAGGGGGCTAGGGAAAGGGAGAAAGGAAAGAAAGGAAAGAAAAAATGTGCATACTGTATACTGACTTTTACTAGCTTTGCTCCACTTGAAGATTTCCTTTCAACTTGCATTAGAGAACTCTCTTGAAAGGAAAGAAGTTTAGTGAACCGTGATGTGACAAAATAGAATCAATAATTACTAGCATATTTTTAGAAAATTGGATGAATATGGCAAAATTTTAAGCAACATAAGGTAATATACCACAGATGGAAACTGCCGTTTTCCACAAATAAATCAACAGTTTGTGTGAACTGTGCCTTTGGGGAGAGGCAGGAATATGTTTGTAGAAGATAACTTATGTCATAATAAAGCAAATCCCACAATCTCTTAATTAGGTTCATGGAGTAGCTTTCATGAAATATGCATTTGTATGTTTTATTTTCCTTTCTAACACAAGACTAAAAATACATATGTGACATAACCTTTGGAATGAACATTTCAACTTATAACAATTGAATATTTTTTTGTCTGTCACAGTGGTTTACAATGAATTCATTTGACATATGTTGGATGTCTCTAAGATTGCCATGACTTAGTTGACTTTACCTTGTAATTTTGTATCATGACTTACTCTGAAAGTAAGCTTCATGTAATTCATAAACCCCTAAAATTTTAGCTTACTTTGTTATATTAGGTTTTTTAGCTTTAATGTACTACATATGTAATTACATCTACACATTTAAGCATATACAATATAAAGAAAACATATGAATATCAATTTCTGTAACATTTATCTTCATAATAAGAGCTGATAGGAACAAAGAGTTTTGGTTTATTCACACTGTGTACATCAGATTTCCCATATTTTGTACTATTGTACAGTAAGGAAATACATCATAGCAAGACAATATAATTTCTTTTGTAACTAACATACTATTTCAATATGGAACTACATTAATTTCTGTTCACCAAACTATTTCTGAATGAATGGTTACAGCCGTTCCTAGGAAAGGGACAGTTTGACCGCATGGAGCTATCACAACTTATTTCCATATGAATCTTTAGTCATAACTCCTATAATTCTACAAAGGATAAGAAAAATAGCTAGGGCAGTTTATAATGGAAGCACTTACTAGGTGGCACCCCAGGTTACATGTGCCTTTCCTTGTTCTAGGGATTGGGGTGAGGTTTGTAATTAGTTGTTTTCCTTTCCAACTTCTGGGTGATATAGTGGATAAATCACCAAAAGGCACATTAGTTTCAGAGTTATTAATGGCATGAAAAAACCCTGTTAACTCCCAAATGCAGAGTTCTTTGGAAGGAACATATACTTTAGAGAGAAAGCCAGTGCAGAGCCTCCTGCTTTTCTCTCTCTCTCTCTCTTTTTTTTTTTTGAGACAGGGTCTTGCTTTGTAGTTTAGGCTGGCTCTGAGCTCACTATGTAGCCCAGGCAAGCCTCGAACTCAGCAATCCTCCTGCCTCTGCCTCCCGAGTGCTGGGATTACAGGCGTGAGCCACCATGCCCAGCACTGTGGTATGTGGTATTGATTGTTGGTGGGCATGAGTCTCCACGCCCAGCATTGTATGTGGTTACCGGGGATCAAACTCAGGACCTTGCGCTTGCGAGGCAGGCGCCAGAACCACTGAGCTAATCCTCCGACCCCCCTGCTTTTCTCTTGAGACCAGAGCCTTGTACTGCTTGTGAAAAGAGGTCCTACAAGGTAGTCTCCCTGTCCATTTATCTGGGCTACTTAAGGAAATGCTGGTCTGCCTCACTGAGAGGGCTCCTTGAGAGCTAAGCAATGGAAAGTTTCCTCTTCACAGGGAATCGCTGCCCAGGAGGACTTATCCTATGGATCCACCTTCATGAAATAGAAAGATGGAGAATTCTCTTCTGAAATGCCACCTAAGTTCATGAAGGGCAAAGACAAAATGCCTGACTGGATTCTGGCCTTTGAGTCTACACAAGTCTGTTGATTGAGGAAAATTTACTTCTAATCAATGTCATAGACTTTACCCAGTTGGGATTTTCATGATTTCTGGTACAACCTCCATCTCTGTCTTTGGACGGAGAGATTGAAGATGTTCTTGTTAACCCTTGGTTGTTGGATGGAGAGACTGGAAGTCCTTTCTTATACGGACACACAATAAGAGATGTTGATGTGGAGGACTTCTCTTCCAACTCAACATGAATTTAGGACCCCGACTAGAAGGGCTCCCACTGGATTGGGGTTTCTAAAATGTGCTGCTCATTACCCAAGGCAGCAGAAGATATAATTTAACACTTATCAAGTGTCTACTATATTCAAATAATTCTCTATAGTAACTTAATTTTACCATTATAATTTAATGTAAGTGGAGCAGTTACATCTAACACACAGATTAGAGTCTAAAGTGAGGGAGTCTTCACGGTCAAAGTTATCCCTGAGAATCTATCAGGAGAGGTGCTACACTAGCAAGAAATTTTAATAAGGTCAACACACCCATATTTTTCTTTAGCTTTGGAACAGAACACAGATTTAAGTGTGAGATAAAATTGTTTTCTGTTTAGAGACCACATTGTATGTAAAAATAGGTATCTTTTAAAACCAGAGTTATTTTTAGCTTAGTGGGACTCTTGCACTATATGAAGTAGGAAAAATGGGGGTTGCGCTAATCATCTTTTCATCACTGTGACAAAATAACTGACATAATCAACTTATAAGGAGGATAGAGGCATTTCAGTTTATAATTTCATACACTTCCATCCATGGTTACTTCTTCGGTATGGGTCTTCAGTATTCCATTGGGGAGTACATAGTGCAGCTGGGAAGCAGAGAAAAGAGGACAGGGTCCAGTTATCCCTTCAGGGATGCCTCCAATGACTTAGCTTCCTCCCACTAGGCCCCACCTACTAAAGGTCCTACCACCTCCCAAGGGCCAGGAACCAAGCTTTCAACACCGGGGCTTTTGGGGAACATTTAGGATCCAAACCATATCAGGGTCCAAATGATGGTACTGCAACACAATCATGTTTATTACCATACACTCTTTCCCTCTTTTGCACTTAGTAAAAAAGGAATAGAATGATATTTCATTTCTTTTTTTCTGAGATCATATTATTTAATTTGTTTAGTTGTGAGTATGATGAGACTGCATTATCATGGCGCATTATTTAGGGTAAGCTAGATGGTGCTACAGAGCATCGCCATGGCATTGCCACCTTGTTGCTTTAACCTAACAAAGGCACGTTTCCCAGTCACAATCTGATGGTGACAGTGACTCCTCCAGGCGTCATGGTCTTTGTGGAAACTCAGCAATCCAGATTGTTTCCATCTGCTGTTTTGCTCTCTTAGCTTGTAGTCTCTGTGATCAATTCTCTAGAGGCAGAGAGAGCCGTAAGGTCACACACTAGTTCTTAGATGCTTTTTCTCAGGAGTGACACACATAACATGTTCACAGTCCATTTAACAGAATAGGTACATAGTATCTCCAACTTCAAAGGGGCTGAGAAATGTGTAGTCAGAGGGTGGCAAATGTCTCTGCCACAAATTATTTAATAAGGAGTGATTAGGTGCATGTCATTGTTCTAAGCATTTTATATGCATTCTTTCATTATACATATAAGTAAATGATAAATACTATTTTAATCTCCTTTTAAAGTATAAAACTGAGGAGTAGCTAAAGATTTACCCAGAGTCATCGAATTGATAATTCATAAAGTCAGAATGCAATATCCACATTCATCTCCCTCCAAAGTCACTAATCAAGGTAGCTTCTATTGAAACACACTTTAGCTTTCTCATAAGACTTTATGCCTGTTTTTTGGGCCTAAAATTTAATAGAAAATGGTGGTTTATTTTGTGTATTAGTCCACTTTTTATTACTATAGCAAAATACTGAAGGCAAGCTAATTTATAAGGAAAGGTGGCTTATTTTGCTTGCAGTTTTAGAGGCTGAAAATCCAAGATCAGGTGCCCCTATCAATTTGGCTTCTGGAGAGGGCTTAATGACAGATGGCACCACTGCAGAAAAATGCTTGGAAATGAGCCATATCATTATGAGACCCCAAACCAGAGAGTAACTCCTAGGATCAGGTTAGTTCTCATAATAGCTTTCTCTCAAGAGAACTAACAAAAGATTCCCTTAATCCCTTCAAAGACTGCTACTATCAGTGATCTGAGCACCGCCCACTAGGCCCCACCTTTTAAAGGTCCCGCCATCACATTGGAGACCAACAATCCTGTCCTGGAACCTTCAGTGTGCAAATCACATCCAAACTACAGTGCCTAGGATGTGACTTCATATATGATTTAGGCAACCTGTCTTCTAGTCCTAAGAGAGATTTTTTTCCAGGTATCTCTTTTGGATATATGACATGGTATGACAGAAAAGTGCAGAAAGTGTTTAAAAATTAAAGTAAAATCATATTGCCATTAATCCCTCCCAAAATACTCCCAGTCCCTTTGAACACACTTATCCCGTCATTCTTGTCACTTTCGAAGCAGTTCTGGAAGTGTTATTTGGGAGTGTCTCTAGTTGGGCTGTCATGGTTAGCTTCCCTGATGTCCTGAATCAGTCCCAAACAGTTACTTTTTGTGGTCGTTTTGATTTCAAGGAAGAGCTAGGAGTCACACGACACCACATTAGGTGAACAGATTATGGCGCAGAAGCACCGTAACATTTTTTCAAGGCTTCCTTTCTGCTGGGTGGTGTTTGGCAGCAGTACTTACTGAATGATGGATACGTGTATTTGAAGCTAGGGAGAGTATTTTTAGGAGGGTTAATGGCAATGTGTCTTTTACTGTAATAATTTCTTTTATTTAATCACACAGTGGACTTTTTTTTTTTTTGAGACAGTGTCTCACCTTGTAGCTCGGACTAGCCTTGAGCTCACTATGCAGCCCAGGCAAGCCTCAAACTCAGAAATCCTCCTGCCTCTGCCTCCCGAGTTCTGAGATTACAGGCTTGAGCCACCAAGCCCAGCATTGTAGTATGTGGTACTGGTTGCTGGTGGGTGTGGGTCACCATGCCCGCTATTGTATTATGTAGTTACTGGGGATCGAACCAGGGACCTTGCGCGTGCTAGGCAGGCGCTGGAACTACTGAGCTAAATCTCTGGCTCTCACACACTAGTTTTGGAACAGTCCTTATACGAACATATGTTCTGTCTTCTTTCTTTCTTTAAAAAGTTATCCTATCATATTATTTCCCATTCCTCTTTTGAAATATATTTTCTTCTCTCAGTCTTAATTCACAACTTTATACTTATCTCTGTATTGACAATCTGTTTGCATTTCTACAGTCAAGTGGGGCCATGATCAAACAGGAAATGACAGAGAAAATGTGGGCCTGGGGGTGAAGAGCAGAGGAGAAATTGAGTGACAGTAACAATAGAGGTTGAATTACATTTTCAAGTTTATGACAGGATTTACCCTACACATTGCATTGTCCAAATTATGAATGAGACTCTATGGTGCTCCATAAGAAGGACAATTTTGCTGGGTAGAGTGGTTTGATACTGAAAGCTAAATGAAGGCCAGGCCCTGACAAACTCTTTGTACTTTGGATATTACAGGAATAGATTACATGTATGAGCAGGTTGAAAGAATGTGGTCTGATGCAGTAAGAGAATTGATTTCAAATGATAAGATGTTGCTCAAAGCTTTGGTGTCCCAAGGCATATGGTTTTGTGGACAAGTTGGGTAGAGTGGTCAACTCTGAGAAGGAAGAGGCAGAATACTCTGTTGGGTCTCATTCAGTGCTGGCTCAATGCCATATTAGAAATATAACATTTCTGAGGGGAGTGATCTGCTTTTCTCTGGTAAAAGCATCTGTGGTAGTTTAATCAATGGGGACCTAGCTTGGGTATAGAGTGCCACAGGCTCAGGCTAAAGTGTGTGTAACACTCAGGGAACTACAATGCTTATGTTAAGAATGCCCTTAAATCTCAGTGGCTTAACAACATAATAAAGTATTGATGTGGCTGGTTAACGGGGGAGAGTTTGCTTCACACAGAAGTCAGGACGCCAGCTTCCACCTTCTAGTGGCTCCCCTGTTCCCTTGCCAAACCCTAGGTATCCAGCTAGAATATGAGGAAAGACAGAGTAGAATGTGCACAGCTGGAAGGAGTGCACACCACTTCCACACAGTCTGTGCCCAGGCACGAAGGCCTTTGCTCCCTCCTGCCCATAAGAGAAGCCGGGAAATGTAGTTTACCTCAAGAAGATGAAGCGATGGGTTTGGTAAATACCTTACCAATTTTGGCCGCAAGTCATATGAACAGAATCAAACCGACTTCATAGAGGGCTCAGTAGAGATCAGGACACCAGAACTATACACTAAGGTACAGAAAATCCATAACACTGCAAATCAGTTTCACACAGGACATGGTTTTAGGGCAGAAAACGCTGAGCCTTTCAACATTCACAAACCACAATTCCCTGATGCTAAGCTGGTAGCCTTGGGGGAAGAGACAGCAAGAGAATGAGGGAAGGGATACGGGAAGTATTCTGGAACATTAAGAATCATCCTGATTATCCCAGTAGTGGTCACAGGAAAGATTCAAGGGGAAGCTACAGATATGTAAGAGTTTCCAGGCCCCGAAAGACTCCTTGATAATGGACTACCAATAAGAAACCTAAGACTTTGAAAGAATGTATCTGCCTGGGGTAATAATAATAATAATAATAATAATAATAACAACATTTACTTATGCTTCCTGTGGCTTATAAACTGTTCTAAATGGTTTGTGTGCTCCACATATGTTCATTTTCACAACTGTTGGCAGATAATTCCCATAGTTTTTAGCATTTCTGCATGCACAGACAGAAGCACTGACTGTCTTTCAGGCTACCTTTTCCAGCAGATTTGTACTGAAAATAGCCTTGAAAGGTAGAAGAGTACTCCCTCTGAAACAGAGGGAAGATTTGTTGGCTGCCCAGCATAACAAACAGAATGTTCCTCTTTTGGAACATTTAGGTGTCTCAGGGATTAGTATTTATAGCAACACTGGGTTATTCAGTTTTTCATCACTGTAACCAAACAGAGAAAGTCATAGCCATAGATGTTGGGAAGGTTTGCTATGGGGGGGGCCTTTAAAAGACTGGAGTTTGCTCATATGGAGTGCACACTCCCCATGCAAGCAACATTTGCTTGGGCTCTGTGCTACATGACCCTTGTGGGAATTAAGGGGACAAGTTTTATGCAGACACAAAGTTCAGGCTACATGCTGTGTTGTGAGTAATACAGTCCCCTTTGTCTTAGGGGTTTCTTGTCTTCTATTTGCTACTATGAGACTGTGGGAAGTTAACTGGCTAGCTCGAAAGCAGGATTGACATCTTAAGTCATGATTCTCAAAACAATAACCTTATAATACATGAGGTAGTACTTAAATTGAGGCAGTACCGTGATACAATGTTTGATGAACAGTTACTTAGTATTTATAATCCTTGTGTGTCTGGAATAGACAGATGAAATATTTATCCACCACACTACATCAGAAAAGAAGGAGAACTATTCCTCTGTTAAGATTTTAGGGTAGGATTTTGATGTTTTGGTACCATCAAGTAAATGAAACAAATCACCCCAGCCAAATAGCAGTTGCAAGTACCCGATTCTGAAATTTGTTTTCTTCCGTGGTAGTGTCCACAGAGAGTTTAGAGTTTAGAGTTCAGCACACAGATTTTTCAAAGATCAAGAACACTTAGGTAGTCTCACCAATAGAACACCTTGGCAGCATAGAGGGCATATGCATCACTGTTTCTTAGTCAAAGGTATGGTATAAAAGAACACAATGCTCATGAAAGAGCTTATCTCCCAGAGTGCTGTAGGGTTTTTGGGAGTTTTCTTCTGTGCAGGTCTTTTCTGTGTCATCAACATAATGCGAAATTCCTTTCTTCTGTGGATTTTTTTGAAATTCTTCATCTTTATCCACTGTGAATCTTGAGGAAAGTCAAATCCTCTCTCCATTGACTCTGTGCAAATTTTTCTCCTTTTACTTGTTTGGGAAATTCATGTGTGGCATTGTGACTTTCATAGACATGTGGAATTGAATATTTCTAAATGTTTTGATAAGACAGTTCACACACTATTTCTTTATGAACCTCCTTCTCTACCTCTGTCACTTAGATGTTAGATATAATGGCTGGAGCTCTACTTGCCTTCTAGGACCATGAGGCAATCTTCATAGATGAAGTCAAAGATGGTTTTGGTGGCTTGATGAAATACATAAATATAAATTCTATGCAAGTTAAAGTTTACTAAATAAAATATACTGTCAATAAGTGTTATAACATTGGGTGATTTTCATGATGATGCCTTCTTATTTCTTCTCAATTTCTTATGATATATGGGCTTGTATTCGTAGTCAAAAAATCTCTGCCAAACTTTTAATACTTCCCAACAATGTCATGCTGAATGTCTAGTTTTTGAGATTATATATGAGACTTAACTACAGTCTTATACCATGCTACAAATGTTACCTTGCTGTATTGTTCACATAAACAGGCACAAGCCTACTACATTTGGATCTCTAGAAAGCAGTGTAGCCCGCAATACCCCATTTCTCACAAGGTTCAGGAATTAAGCACAGCAGACAGTGCTAAGGTCTACCACAGGAGGACAGGACAGAGATTTTGGATACTTACACAGAGTCACCTTACTGACCCTAGCCACTCAACTCAAGTTTATTTTAGTGAGAGTGTTAGTCAAAGCAAGCAACCTCCTATAACTAATAACCTCAATTTCAATGCTTAACACTATCAAAATTTCTTTGCACTCACCCAAATATCTAACCCGGATATTTGGGTTGAATGATTCTCCAGGAAGCTTCTCTCAGAATGGTTATATCTTGTGACAGCCTCCCTCCCTTTGTCTTCTGGGTCCTAAAGCCCACTGTATTCAGAAGGACAGTGGAGGGTTAACTTTGGGACAGTTTCATCATCCAGCCCTGGAGGAGGCTCATATTTTATCCACTCACTAGGGATGTGCCTAGTGGCAAAGAGGTCTGGAGTACAGTTTAACCATGTGGTTGGTGGGAAAAAGAATATGATTTGGAGAAAAAAAATAGTTTGTCATGGTGAGAGAGAAATAACTTTCTAATTTGTTTGGTCCATTGTTATTTCTAGCCTTCCCTCTCAGGCTAGAATTCTGAATATAATTCTGAATATAGAATTCTGAATATAATTCTGAATTTATATAGTTAAATCAACTTCAGTATTGACTAGGTCAATTTTATGTACCATTTTTATGTAAAATTGCCAAGTATTATACAAATGGGTGTTATACAAAGGTCAAATAATTTATATAGTGTTTATGTGCATACATGGGTCTGTAAATGGGAAGATAATAGTCCAAGAAGACACATGTCAAGTTTTTATATGTAATTACTTCCAGGAAAGTGAGTAGTGTGAGATAAAATGGTACTCATGTACTCCTATACTGTTTGATTATATTATTACAAAAAGAATGTGTTTGTATCTGTAACACATAAATTTTACATAAAGAACTTATATATGGTCTTGGTGAATATCTCTTTTGAATAACTTGTGTAATTAAGAACTCCAAAAACTCAGGAAATTTAAGAACCATAGAGAGTTCACATGCAGCCCAGAAAATGCCTGGCTAGTAAGCAGAGGAGGATGGTAGTGAAACTGAGTGTCTCAGAGAAGACAAAGAGGAAGTAGGACAACAGAAAATTAGGTACATTAAAGTCTCCCTACTTCTAGTGAAGACGATCAAAGAGAAATGTGGTTTAAGGTGAAAGATTAAGGATCTAATTTAGACATAAGGAAGGTCTTTTTTTTTTTTTTCATGGTCCTGCTTCTTAATTAGACTGGCTCACAACGGATGGGCATGAAATCTCATTTGCTATGGGCTTGTGTGAGGAAAGAAGGGCTTTTCATTTTACATTTTTTAGGTTGGATAGATTTCACCACTTCTGGCTGGGTAGGGCTTGTTTGTTCCAGGTGAATATGTTTAAGGGTGTTCAGAATGCCTTGTAGATTTCGTCTTTCCTGGTACCATTACTGGAGAACCAGTTGGTGTGTGTTCAGGGAAGGCAAGATGAGTCAGGCTGGCTGACTTGCATCTTTGCAGGCTGCTATGTGGAGTGGGGTGGTACCAAACTGTCACTCCATAAGCAGGATTTACATGGATTTCCACTACTGATTATACCTTGTTTTGTATTCTTTTATGTTTACTTAGTATTATTCTTTTGCTTCTTGATTTCTTTACAGTTTTTTTAGGAGAAATATTTTCCTTATTAATGATGGTGTGAGTAAATGTTTATCATCTAATTATATTGCTTGCAAAGCTGGTGTAGTATTTTTTAACTTGATGAATTCATTAAATTTACTTGTAAATTAGGGATATTCATATTATAGATGGGCACCTCATAAGAGAGTAAAATGTCTGCTTAAAATGATAATATCTTATAAGATACTTATGTTCAGTCTTCTACCTTTATTTAAAAAAGGATTTCTCAATTTCTAGACTTTAGTATTCAAAATTTTATAGCACTAAAGGGCAAAAGTAGGGTAGGAAAAATGAGCAAATTGATCGTAACTTATTTTCTGGTTCCTGCTCAATCTTTTTTCTTCCTCAAACAACTTGAGATCCACCCTCCACCTCTACAAGGGTAAAGTGGTGGCAAAGGTCACTTTGACTGCCAAGATGACAAGAGGAATTTTGATACTCCACACCCCAGTTCATGTCCAGAAGTCTCATGTTTTGATATAATTTAGGAGAAAAGTTTGGAATTCAGTAATTTTCATTTTATAAGTTCGCCGTTTTCGTTTTACCTCTGATCTGCGTAAGTAGTATATTCCTACAACAATTTATTGCTTTTTAAAGCTATGAATTCAGAGCGCTGACAGTAAATCTGGACAAGCTCTAATAAGCCTTTTGCCAACTGTAATTTAGTTGGTCCTTTGAGAGCTCGTTTTTTTTTATTAACATAAATATTCCTCTGCTTCCAGGAGTCTCTTTGCTGACAACATTGACCAATTTTGAGTCCCAACATCTTCATTTCAAAAGCCTGAAAATGAAACTGCGAAGGTCAGGTTTCAATGTAATTGCAGGCTATGGTGAAAAGAGACCACGTTCCTTAGGACCCAGCAGCCACACACAGCTTGCCTTGGAGAGCACAGGGTTTGAGGTAAATGTCACCACGCAATTCAAGTGAATGATTATACCTGGCACTTGGATCATCGGGAAATATTTAGTCATATTTCATAGTGTCTCACTTTGTCACAATGGAAAGAAGGAAAGCCCTTAGAGAGGACTCTGACTTAGCACACATGAACTCAACAGACTTCCTATGTCTGGAATGCCCTTTCCCTTTTGGAATGGATGGCTCTCAACTTTCACATCTCATCTCAGATAATGCAATTTTATCTTGAGGACCCCTAGTACCATGTTTACTTGTAAGATAAGGAAAACATGACTTCTACCACAGTCTTAGGAATAATTAAATGAGTGAGGACACGCTGCATAATTAAGAGTGCCTGATGTATATTGTGAAATAGAAAATATTCAAAGGGAAATGGGGTGGAGGGGTGAGTAATCAGCGGTAAAGAAAAAAATGTGATGGTAATAAAAAAAGGGAAACAAGGCTTATGTATTTAGGGGGTGGGGGTTGTGGGGTGGGTAGGGGAATGGGAAAAATGAGAATTAAATCGTGTCATATACTGGTAGATATTCCCAATATTGAATATGATGATGATTTGTATATACAATGTACCAATAAAGATAAAAATTTTAAAAAAGAGTTCCTGATGTGGAGTAAGTTCTCTGCCATGGCTAACTGTTGTCATGATCTCCATCACCATAATAGCTAAGGCTGGTCAAGCAAGGTGCTTTACGTGATTCATTTGTATTTTCTTATTTAAACCTCAGAAAAAATGCTCAGATGTCTTCACCACTTCATTTCTGTTCTACAGCAGAGAAAGCTGAAATTAGATAGCAAATTGCTTAGGGCCACATAGAAAATCAATGATGGACTCAGAATTTGCACCAAAGCCATTATGCTCCAGAGGCCACGCTCACAAGGAAAGCCATGGGTACATAGTTATGCAGCAGGTGCTGTTGCTGCTGTATTCATAACTCAACTCTTACCACTTCAGGATATCTTGAACCCACATTTTGTTCATTGAAGGCTCTCTCCAGTCTCTGTGTGCTTCATGAGGCCAGGAACTGCATCTTATTCATCTTTGAAAAACTCATTCTCATTACCCCAAATGAGACACTGAGACAAGCACTTGGCCACAGAGAAGTGATTCCAGGAACCAAACGTGACAACTGAGGAAAATGAGACAGAGAAGAAGGAAAGCCAGGAAGGGACTTCATGAATGTGTTGCTGCTTGAGGGCAACTGGAGCCCCATTCTTCTCAGAATTGTCTTGCTAATGTCTGTAATACACCCCAGAACTGGCTCTGCCCAGGAATGAGACCCTGAAACTTTCCCTACGAACTCCTTTCTCTCACCCCATAATGGATATCGCAGTGATTCATGCATACCTGTGTTTGTGCAGCACAATTCATAATGGTAAAATCTTTGAAACAAGCTATACATCCATCAACAGGAAAATGGATAAAGAAAATGCAGTGTTTACACACAGTGGGTTACTGAACTGCCATGAAGAACTACAAACTTGAGTCATCTCCAGGGTATTGAATACACCTTCACACCATGTTAAGTAAAATAAATCAGATAAATATCTCACTTATATGAGATAAAAATATAAATAAATTAAAAATCAAAATAAAAGATGTAGTACTATGAAACAAGGAGATAGGTCACTTTACTAACAGAAAGGGACCAAGAGATGGAGAGGGAAAGAAAGATGGGAGGAGAAGGGGATACAAAAGAATTCAGATGCACATGTCCCAACTTCCTGTGGTGAATGTAATAATTGGTACTGTCATTGTGTAGAGATTAAAAAAAAATTTATAGGAAAGAAGACCCTGATAGGTTCAGGTGTCCTTGCATTACTCAGGTTTGATGGCTCTGGACAGAATTTTCAGGTGGAGAATTGGGAACTTTGGGTGCTACATGTGGGGGGTGGCAGCAGAGGACACATGGTGGGTTGAATTTAACACTAGCTAAGGCATCAACAGTGACTATTCCAACCCTAATGTTTAGCTTGGTGTCTGGTAAAAAGTTGTGGCACAAGATATATTTTTGCACCAATATAAATAGAATCAAATTGCACTGTTTGGGGTGTGAATCTGAAAAGTAAGCCCTTCTTGAAATAATTTTGTTAGAAAATATGTTAAAAGTTTTTAAAATCTTACAAAAAAGTCCTAAAACAAAACATATCCCAAATCTGTAAAACTACCGGTGCACATTTTGGAAAATTGTCTTTTCTTCATTGTTCTTTAGAATCAAACATAAATGCTGCTTTTTAAACAGTTCACAGCTACGATTTTAGTGAATGCTGTCATTTTCATGGGGACTCATTGGAGCCTGAGTTCCCTGTTTTTTGGACAACATTTCATTTCCATTTGGCTTAGACAGTTAATAAGGGAAACTTAGCTGCTTAGCAAATCAGGGTTTCAGTTAAATTTCTCAGGACTAGAAATTACAAAATAGTTTCCAAGGTAACTGGAAACCAAGGAGTATTGACTTTCAGGGTTTAAAATAACATTCTATCAATTTTATTTTATTTTATTTTTTTGCTGATGTCTCAAACTCTGTTAAATGTGTTAGGTACCCTCACATTCTAACGTTCCAACATGAGGTGTCAGATTGACATGCATGGTTCATAAGGGGGGGAGATATGAGAGTTCTGGTCAGTCGCGAAGACAGAGAGAGAGAGAGAGAGAGAGAGAGAGAGAGAGAGAGAGAGAGAGAGAGAGAGAGAGAGAGAGAGAGTCACTCTTGCTTTCATAATGGCTTGCTTTGGACAGAACTAACCCGAGTCCCATAGGAAGTATTTTAATCTCTTGGACAACTGCAGTAAGTTAAGGATCCCCCACCGAGCCATATTGTTGTACCTTTTAAAGATTCCATATCAGCACTTACATTAGTATATTGAGGAACCAAGACTCTGATACATGAATAGTGGGGAACAAATTACATCCAAACCACAACAGGCATTGATACATCCATTGGGGCTTCTAACTTGGTGTGGAATGTGATGAGGGGAAGGAATAAATATGCTCCAAATATCTTGCATTAGACTTCACTTGCCAGCATTACTACAATGAAGAATTGAGAATCCAGCACATGAACTTTGTTTTAATTGAATTCTTTACTGGTACAATTTATATACATTTCACAATCACACATAATATTGGGGAATTTGCACCAATATATGACACAAGTTAATTCTCATTTTTACCCATATCCCTACTCACCCATACCTCCCCACCTCCTATATACATGCTTTTATTTTCTTTCAGAATCACATTTATTCCTTCCTCTCATTACATTCCCACACCAAATTTCCTTAGGACATTTCCCATTCTACAAAAACTGTCATACTTTCTAGAGCTCATTTGCACATGAACTTTTTTTTTTTTTTGAGACAGGGTCTTGCTTTGTAGTTCAGGCTGGCCCTGAGCACACTATGTAGCCCATGCAAGCCTCGAACTCAGCAATCCTCCTGCCTCTGCCTCCTGAGTGCTGGGATTACAGGCATGAGCCACCACGCCCAGCACTGTGGTATGTGGTACTGATTGCTGGTGGGTGTGAGTCTCCACGCCCAGCATTGCATGTGATTACCGGGGATTGAACTCAGGACCTTGCACTTGGGAGGCTGGCGCAGGAACCACTGAGCCAACCCTCCGGCCCTGCACATGAACTTTTGAAGGACACAAACCATAGCAAGATGATTATTAGCTTCCATCAGTTTTAAGCAATATGTGATTTGAAAAACATAGGGGTTAAAAAAAACTTGAAAATATAGATATGGAAAAATACTAACAAGATACCCATGGGGGAATTTCATGGAAATCTCCTAATTTGTGAGAGGGAATAGAGATGTATTCTTCAATGTTTCCTTTGTCCTGAACGAAAGGAAGGTGGATGGAGGAAGGAGTTTTCTTTATTTCTGTGGCCCTTATTGAGTTCAGTTGTCCAGTGTTGTTTCTAGGGTTTGTTTGGCTCCTTCTCTGTTCCTTCTCCATATTTTGGAGAACTGTAGAAGGAGATGGAAACTGAACATAAGACCAAACCTTCTGGGACAAAATGGCCACCAGAAGTGGCTTTATAATGTAGTTTCCCAGACCTCAGCCCAGACTGCAGGAATCCGCAAATGACCACATTGCGAGAATCCCTGCTCTGTTCTTTTCCAAGCATTATGCTGGTGTGAAGAAAACAAATCAAGTCTCTAGGTGCTTCACAAGTCTAATTTCTCAGCTACCCATGGTTATGAAAGCCATGCATCTCTTTTCTTATTGTACTTCCAACTGGGGTCATTTCCTCCTTAGAGTCCAGCTACCTGGTTCCCTGAGGTTAAACAGAGCACTTCTTCTTACTTGCCTTTCAAATTGCTCAGAAGAGCTACTGTTTCTGGTTTTGCAGCCTCTTATCCATACCTGATGAGGCTGGTCACCATCTCAGAGGAGGGCCTGGTACTTTCTGGCATGGCCTTTGTAGCCTCATTGAAGTTTATAAAGTGCTTCCTAAGCTGCTTGGATTTGAAACACTTCATAAAGAGATGATGACTGCATCCACATCATAGGCAGGTGGTGAGAAATTACCTGTTCCCTCCTACCTGCCCCAACCCTGGGGAAAATGTGAGTAGAGATCTTCTGGGAAGTCTTCACAGAGAAAAGCTGAGCTGTTGAAAGAGTAAAGCTGATCACATAAAGTGGTAACACCTGCAGCTTGGGGGAGCATGACAGGATGAGATGAATTGAGATTTTAAATGCTGTACTCTGAGCAGAAAACTTTATCAATTGAGAGTCTAATAATGTTCCCACTTGCTGAGCACCTACAACAAGTCAGGTATTGAGCTGAGCATCTGCTTATTTTCACTTTCTTACCCAAGTTTCATCACACTATCATGAGGAAAGGCTTTTTAATCCCTATATGATGGAAGGGAGAACTGAGGCTTAAAGGAATGCATGTTTACCAAGTGGAGACTCGGATTCAAAACCAGTTTCCAACTGCCTAATTGCTACTGTACATCTCTGAATAGTAATGTCTGGGAGAGGGTGGGGAGGAAAGAGAGATGAGGAAAGAAAAAAAAATGTAAGACTGAGGGTGTAATAAAGAATTCCCCCCTGGTTTATCTTTGTGCCAAGTTTTGTGATATATATATATATATATATATATATATATATATATATATATATATTTTTTTTTTTTTTTTTGAGACAGGGTCCTGCTTTGTAGTTCAGGCTGGCCCTGAGTCACTATGTAGCCCAGGCAAGCCTGGAACTCAGCAATCCTCTTGTCTCTGCCTCACGAGTGCTGGGATTACAGGCGTGAGCCACCATGCCCGGCACTGAAGTTTTGTGATATTTTTGTCATTATATGGATACCACTTCTTTTATGTTATGTTGGCAAATGTTTCCATTACTCTAAAGTGAAGGCATCACTGTGAAAACAAGTAGGTGGAGGTAATATTTTGAAAATAATAACTACATATATTTTTATTTTTTTATAAGTGGTATTTCCCTTCCCCCTATTGTGAGCCATAAAATTTATGAATGGAAGGAATCAAAATTATACTCAAGGAAAGAGGAAATAGGAGAGAAATGCTTTTACTTCTCTGGCACAGGAAGTTCTCTGTATCCTGGGAGAAAGACCAAAGGAAAGAGAAAGAAGTTTAAGAAATTAGTCACCAGTGTCTGTGTTTCTTCTCATGGTAAGGGCTGAAGATGTATTTATAAAAAAAAGTCCACACAGTTTGGTGGTTCCCAAAAGAGGAGTCTCATACTCCATTTCATACTTGGGACTCCAGAAAGAAACCATACAACATGCCTCCACGTTCTCATGATACTCACAGAATGTTCCAGAAGATAACCTAGTTTTTATTGAATTAATCTTTCTGAAATCCCTTCTAAAGTTCTGATATAATTGCTTTAGACAGCTTTTAATTTAGCTTTGCTGGTACAAAAAGGTTTTTAATCAATTATATTCTGGAAACACGCACATGTTTTTTGTTGTTATTTCTCTTTTTGCTCTGGTACTACAACATAAGGAGTAAAATTTCATGAGAGGCAAGAAAAATTTCACATTTCTTCTGGATGCTAAAGCTTGTGATTCTTCATATGCTAAGGCGTAGTATTGGTTCCCCACTCCCTGCACCTATTCCGGATGACACAGTACAGATGCGAGCCATGCCATTAACACTTCATGTTCACAGTAGCTACACCCAAATATAAAGCAGGCAGAGGTGGCAGTGCCTCCTGAAGCTTAAGGGATGCTTCCCTTGGATTCATTTTAGACAAGTAGGCTAAGTTGATTTTAAGGAAACGGAGTAGAATATTGCAATTGTTGAATATATCAAAGATTGACAATGACCCAAGCATGTCTTAAAACTGCTTGGTTTTCAGAATAGTGGTCTCTTGCTGTCATCAACTGTGTCCTGACTCTCATCTCTAAATGCTTGGTGGATTGGTTCCAGGGATGATTGATTTTTCATGATTTCCAGTGTCCTCGGCCTTTTGTAGAATCCTTCTGCACTGAAGACTCTGGGTATAGCCTCGTCTTAGCCCATTTTGTACTGCTGTAACAAAAGGCCTGGTTCTGGGAAATGACAAAGAAAAGGGATTTATTTAGACAAGGTTAGTATCTGTGAATTTTCTTCTTTAGGATAATTTTTACTGGAAACTAAATTGTACTCAAAAGCCAGCCTGGGGAGCAAAACATTAATATAAGGGATGTGACTGCTTGGTTCTAGAGTCAGCTTGCTGCCTTCATGTCTGCTTTCCATGTGGGGGAGGGGAGGGAAGGAATAGAGGGAGGGGGACTACACTCTAAGTCAGCACTTCTCAAACTTGAACATGCTTACAAATAACCCAGGCATCTTGTGAAAATGCAGACTTTGTTTGGGTAGGTATAGAGTAAGGGGTTAGCTTCTTTATATTTCTCAGTGCTTCTTAGGTAGGGCTGATTCTGCTGTTCTACAGTCATTCTTTGAGGAACAGGGAACTGGAACACTAAAATGAATATGGGATGAATGAACACTATTGAAAGTTATTGTGTCACTGTGGTTGTAGGAATCATGTGAAGCTCTATGAAGCTCGATCATGGTAGGATTCTTGAAATAAATAATAAGAAATTTCTTTCAAATGTATGTAACTGAAACCATGGATTTGAATCCTTTTGATGGAATTTGATCTCAGAACGAATGTTAGAATAGAGTTCTAGTCACATGTCTACTGCTGGATGAAATAGCATACACGCAGAACTTAGAAGAGAGAAGTTTAATTTGGCTCATGATTCAGGGGATGGAGTCCATCATCATCTGGCTCCAAGGCAGAAGCTTTGTGGTAGAAAAGCACAGCAGAGGAAATCTTCTCAATCCATGACAAACAGGAATCAGAGTAAGGGACAGTGCCAGAAAAGAAGGAGCCATGAACGATATGTAGTACCCAAGGTGATGTCTCCATAACTCACCCAGAATATCCAGAAGTGTGCTTTTTAAATCCCTTGTGTAGATGCCATCAATCAAGATGATTATTCACCATAACCATCATAGGGTGTGAAATATTTTTATAGTGCTGTTAACCACAGATGTGACACAGGAGCATGGGGCTGGTTCCTCCACAGTGATTCTTCCTAGCAGGGCACAGATCTCCAGTGCTGCACCACAGGTTGAGGACTATGGATGATATATCTGGACCTACCTAATCGCACAGAAATACTGAAAAGGCTGGAGTACCTTCTCTACATACCCCTCTGATTTATGATGAATGAGAGACCAGTGAGATTTCGTACAAACCTGGGCTTAGATAACCGCATAGTGCTGAAACAATGATAACACACCAATAGCGGACTCAGGGCAAATCTGGATATTGGTACCATCTAATGCTGAAGTGGAGGAAGTAGCTACAGTCTCAGAGAAAATAAGCAGCCTGCTTAGAACCTATGGAGATACAGGTACAAAGAAAGCTAGATTGTGAAGATTAGAATGACTAATGGATTCTTCTGTACCCAGATAACATTACACGCCAAGTATCAATAGTACCAATAAAGAATTCAATTTATAAAAAAAAAGAGAAAAGAAACCAGGACCTCATCTGACAGTCTAAATCAGTCCCTACAATTGACCTGATAGTAGCCAGTGTGATCGAACTCCCAGATTGGGGATTTAAAACAGTAGTTTTAAGGAAACTCCATGAGCTTTAAGAAAACACAAAGAGGTAATTTAATACTCTAACAGAGAAAATTAACAGAGAGAAGAAAGCAATTTAAAAAGTCAAAAAGAAATCCTTAAACTCAGAAATACCCCAAGAATAAAATGAATAATGCAACACAAGCTATGAATTGCAGTGTAAATCAAATAGAGGAAAGAATTAGGTTTCCAAGGACTGAGGGACCAGAGGTGGGCAGACCAAACCCAGTGGCTGCGGCCTCCGCTGTGCATTGTTTCCGGCAGACTGAGGGACCAGCGGCGGGCGGACCGGACCCAGTGGCTGTGGACCCTGCCGTGCCTTGTTTCCGGCGGACTGAGAGACCAGCGGCAGGAAGACCGGACCCAGCGGATGCGGCCCCCGCCATGCCTTGTTTCCGGTGGACTGAGGGAGAAGCACACGGACCCGGCTGCAGGGTGCAGTCCATTTCCAGTGGAGTGAAGGCCGCCCACCAGCCCACTATATCCCGGAGCTGTGCAGTGAGGAGTCAGACATAGAGGTAACTCATAAGCTCAAAGTATCCAGAATAGAATCTAACAGACCTTTTTATCTTATTTACTGTGTTTAATACTGATATTGGCATTTATTGTATTATGGTAACAAACATGATGTGATTGTTCTGCTCAAATACCTACCATGATGTGTCAGGAGTGAGAACTCTCAAGGGTTATTACAGATTCAAGGAGGACCCCCCAGGAAAGTGCTGCTTCCAAAGGGCCCCAGATAATAGAAAGAGACC
>PVIC010016065.1:12500-34387 GCA_004025085.1 Thryonomys swinderianus | reverse complement strand
GCTTGACTTGGGTCCTTCAAAGCTTGTGTGGACAGGTGGCTCTGAAGATGCCTCTGGAAGGGTCAGTGTGATCTTCTGGACCCCACTGCTCCCTCGTCGTGCATGGAACATTGGCTCTGGAGGCAGTGAGCTCAAGCTGGGGTCCAGATGCATCCCGGTCCCTGTCATGTGGCCTGGGGACACGTGGCCTCTGTGTTCTGCAGTACAGTGCAGACCAACCTACTTTTCTTGATGTTTTCATAATCAAAGAAGATACTCAATGGATGAGCATGTGCTTGGAGCATGGGTCCCCGCCACTCTGCTGTGCCACACCCCGGCACCCCACTCCTTCAGCATCTCTGAATTGCATGTGACAGTTGAGTGGTGACTGACTGACTGCTCCTGTGTGAGCTCGATGGTTCTTCCCCACTCAAAACCTCGTCCCCTACATCCATGATGGAACCATGAGGAAATAAGAGGGGTCCTACTGACGGGCTGAAAACCCAGCACCCAAACTCGGAGTGGGCGATAGCAGTTTGCAATCAAAGTCAGCACAGCAGCGGTGCCTCTTGGAAGAAATGTTCCCTTCATCCTCCTGGCTATGCCCCGGTGCCAACATGGTGTGGAGAGCCATAGGTATCCATGCTCGGTCAGTGCAGGGCTGAGCAGAACAGGTTCGAAGTCAGGGAAACTGACGTGTTCTCCTTTTTCTGTGTGTATATGAAGGAAATGTTTTAAAAACCTCTAAATAAATCTAAAAGACCCCCCCAAAGATTCTAAAATAAAATTATAGGTGGTGGGAAAGCACTGTTTGGTTGATGGCAGTCACTTCTGTCTCAGTGGCCCCTCACATCAGGGTATGCATTAAATTTATGCAATTTATTTCAGGCAGATTCAGACAGATCTGAGTTAAAAATTTAAGCCCAGCTCTGAGACTGAGCAGCTGTGTGAACTTGACCTCATTACTTAATCCCTTTGAGCTTCAGTTTCCTTATCTGACAGTGGGGATAATGTGGGAGACGGTGCTGCCGGTTGCGGGTGAAAAGGAGAAACAACCCAGACTGCCTCAAGCCAAAGAGAGGCCACAGAAGCAGCAGCTGAGAGTCCCAGGGCCTGGTCTGGGTCCCTGTATGGGCTGAAGTTTGACTTCCACATGGGTGGAGGTGGCAGGAGGAGCTCAGGGCCTCCTCAGGATTCAGCCACCTGGGAGCCTCGGACTGGGTCCTGGGCCCTGCTGTGAGCCAGTCACCAGTGCCAGGATAAAGGCAGAGCTGATTGGTGAGTCTGATCAGGAGCTGGGAGTGGAGTCAGTTCCATATGGGTGACACCCCCACTAGCAGCAGAAGGCAGATGGTCCCCAGGGGCACCCAAACATCACTGTCCACAGTGCAGGGATAAGACAGGTGGCGTGCTTGGCACAGGAACTGGTTCATAGGCTGAATCCTCCTTTCCTCCCGTGTAGAATCATCCACTTTGGGGGAGTATCCTGGGCAGGGTGAGGAGTGCACAGGTGAGTGGGGTGCTAGCATCCTGAAGGGGCCTCCTCAAAGATTAGATAGACCCTTTGTCCTCAGAAGGAGACTCAGTGACCTTCTCTCAAAGCAGAGTGCCACCACTCAGGGCCCAAGGGAAACATCAGGACCAGGTCCCTGCAGTCACTTCACCTCCCTTTTTGGACTAAGCACATAAGTCTCTGCTTGCAAATGATGAGAAACATCCCCAGGAGGCCCTGCCAATCTGGTAGCAGATTTCCTTGAGTGAATCCTATGTCAAGTTCTCATCCCAAAACACCTGTTGCACATGGCCCAGGACAAGGACCCGTGAGGGTTGTGGCCAGGCAGATGAGACCAGGTGTCCTTCCCACGGGCTGATAACTGGGTAGATGATTTATTTTTAGGTTCACCAGCCTGGGCTCTCCAAGAGGATGTGGAGGGCTGTTCTGAGGGCCTGTGTGGGACGGGCTGCCTAAGGGCTCCTTATCCTCCCGGCAGGTTGGCCTTGATGGCCTCCTCCCTCCTCTGGATGCCCATCCCAAGCTTCAGAAGGCTGGCCTCCTCACTGCTGTCTGTAGCTTCGTGCCTTGCGTGGGTCTCCTCTTTGACTGGGAGGAAGCCTTTGTGCCAACAAGGCCAGCTCCTCTTGGCATTTAATCTCAGCCCACAGCGTCAGCCACTTTTGCAGCGACAACCTTTTCCTTCCTGAACAGGCACTCCAAGTCTCTGGCTCTGCACCTGCTTCACTCAGGAGCTGTGGCAGGGGGTGCTCTTCCTGGCTTTGAGGGAGGTGTGGGTGTGGAGTGGCATGGAAATCGGGGACTGGGCTTATCTTGCAACCTCCACATTCTCTGAGGCTCTTTACCTTTTGATCAAGATGGAGGTTGGGACAGTGGGTGACTGACAACTGGGGAGCAGAGAAGCAGCTGTTGGGGTCTGGGTGCCTGCAACCCCAAACAGGAACTGGCAGAGGAAGAGCCCAATGCAAGGTGTCTTCACATCCTGCAAATGGGCTGTCGTAGTTCTGTGGAGCCAAGGAGAGAGAGGTGAGAAGATATGTGTCCCCCTCTGTGGCACTCTCAATCATTTGGGAGTGGTCCCTTGGTTCTGTGCTTTTGAGGATTTACCTACATATTGGCCCGTCCTGCTGTCCTACTGTCATGGTTTCTGGTCCTCATGCCCAAATGCATTTGGGCTGGGTGAGCTCTGAGTCTGATGGTGAGAGACACCTATGTGCCATGCCCACTGTGCCTTACCTGACAGGTGCCTGCTGGTGGGCACTGCCTCCTGCCCAGTGCAGGTTTGGGGGAAACACTGAAAAGACACTCCTGGAGGTTGAAGCTGGACACCAGTCCCACCCTCCTGTAGGGAAAGCTGCTGCTGGGCTGTGACAGAGGCGCTTTTAGATACGCCTGCGTCTGGTTACACCCAGAGGAGCCATGGCTCTGGCTGGGAGGCGATGGGCTGGGCTGGGCCTAAGGAACTCTCAGGTGGTGGGAAAGTCCTGCTGTACCCTTTCTTTTGGGACTACTTGGTTGCATACAGTCACCAAAACTCATCGAAATGAACACTTTAGAACTGTTCACTTTTTGGAATGCAAATCATGCATCCGCTTAAGAAGTTCCACGACACCAGTTAGCAGATCTTTTCTGTTTTTTTTTTCTTCCTTCCTATGTAAAATGGGGATTGTGGGGAGATGGAAATGAGGTCATGCATCTGAACTGCTAGGAAATGGTCTGGTGGGCCATGGATCACGGAGACCCGTTGTCATTGGTGTTGCTACTGGTTTTTAGTATTCGTAGTGGTTTTTTTTTTTTTTTTTTTTCCTTTTGAGACAGGGTCGCGCTTTTATAGTTCAGGCTGACTCTGAGCTCACTATGTAGCCCAGGCAAGCCTCAAACTCAGCAATCCTCCTGTCTCTGCCTCCTGAGTGCTGGGATTACAGGCGTGAGCCACCATGCCCGGCACTGTGGTGTGTGGTATTGATGGCTGGTGGGTGTGAGTCTCCATGCCCAGCATTGTATGTGGTTACCGGGGATCGAACTCAGGACCTTGCACTTGCAAGGCAGGTGCTGGAACCACTGAGCTAACCCTCCAGCCCAGTATTCGTAGTGTTTAACCCATATCCTTCCCGTCGAAGCAAAACTCCTTTCTGCTTGTTGAAAACAGAGGATGTCTCTTGGCTGAGTGTCCGTCTTTTGAAAGGCTATACCTGGAACCCCTGCCTCGGTGTCCTCTTTTCAGCCTCCACGGCTCAAGCTGGAATAATTTGGTCATCTGTGTTATTATCATGTGGACAGAGGCCTACCTGGCCCGGGTGGAGGATGCCGGCCCGCCCCAGGTGATCAGCCTTTCAGCCTGCGCTGCAGACTCTCTGGCCTCTAGTGCTGGCCTCGGGCTTGCCAGCATAGGTCCCGTAGTCTCCCATGGCAGGTTCCTCAGCCTCCTCTTGTGAGGGCTATGGGCCTTCAGGTGGACTTTTGGGGGACAGTGCCGTAGGATCCAGGGCCTGGCTGGATTCCTCAGATCTCTGGCATGCGGAACGATCCCTTGCACTCTTCTACTTTTGACTCGCTGAGCGAATAGTGTGAGCTGCTCTTGGAGATTTCTGTGTCCTGCATTAAATCTATTCTTTTGCAAACATAGACGAATACAGAAGGGAATCTATTCTGGTTCCAGAGGTCGGGAGGACCAAGGCTACCTGGGAGGGCATCACACAGCTGGAGAGAGGAAGAAGCCAGGGTGGTCTCTCTGCCTTTTCTTATTAAACCATGAGTGTTGTCCTGGAGAACCCTTCCTCACAAGCCCTTTGAGCTCTAACAGCTTGCTAAAACCCTACCTCCAAATGCCATCAATATTTGAATTTGAGGACTAAGTTTCCAAAACATGAATTTCAGGGACATATTTAAAACAGAGAAATGGTGATTGTTTTGGTTTTGTTTTGTATTTTGAGAGGGTCTCAAAATGTAATTCACTCTGGCTTTGAATTCACTATGTAGCTCAGACTAGCCTCGACCTTGTGGCAATCCTCCTGCCTCAGTCTCCCAAGTACTGGGAACACAGGTATATGGTACTATGTCTGGAGGAATTTTTTTTGAGACAGGGTCTCACTTTGTAGTTCAGGCTGGCCCTGAGCTCACTATTTAGCCCAGGGAAGCCTCAAACTCCACAATCCTCCTGCCTCTGTCTCCTGAGTGCTGGGATTACAGGCGTGAGCCACCACGCCCGGCGTTTGTGGTGTGTGGTACTGATTGCTGGTGGGTGTGAGTCACCAAACCCAGTATTGTTGTATGTGGTTACCGGATTGAACCAGGGATTTTATGCTTGCAAGGCAGGTGATGGAATCACTGAGCTAAATCTCCGGCCCCTGCAGGAAAATTTTAAAAGTAAACTATTAAGACCTTTCTATTTTAGCACATAGAGAAAACACACAGAGAAAAAAACATAGAAACCACAAGTTTAGCCTAACAGAGTATTACAATTTAGCAAACACTCATGAAGCCATCACCCATATCAAGAAATGGAACTTGGGTTCATGTGACCCATTAATTTCAGCCCAGTCATCTTTTCTGTGTCTTGTAATGGGCACATTACACATTGACCCCTTTCTCTTCCTTACATTTTAGTTGATAAGCAACTGGGCCATTTGATTGTGGAGGGGCTGTCTGGTGAGGCTTGCTGATGGCACCCATAGAGCCATTTACCATGTTCCTCTGCCCTCAGTACTTCCTGACAAGGGACAGCTGAAGCCAGACTCAGTTGTGGTCTTCAGAGGAGCCTCAGGTGTGCTGGGTGCTTTCATCAGCAGGACCTAGCACCTGGCTTCTTTCTTGTGGCTGTTAGGAGCTGTAGCACGCAGACCCGTGCCCCTAAAATAGTTAAGTTCAAGTCCAAATTGCCACAGCCTGTGACTGTGACCTCATTGAAACAGGAACTTTGGGGATATGAAGATAAGGTGGGATCATTCTTGAGTAAGGTGGGCCCTGGTCCAGTGTCTGGTGTCCTCAGAAGAGAGGGAGATCTGAACATTGTGTGCTAGTGTTCCCTGCTGGGACAAAACACCAGAGAAAAACAGCTGAAAGGAGGAAGATTTATTCTGGCTTAATGTTTCAGCAGTTCAGTCCTTGGTTTCCAGTCAGTGGTGAGGCAGAAGCATTGTGGCAGAGTGTGTGGGGAGGGAGCTGCTTACCTCAGGGTGGTGGGGAGTGGGTGAGGAAAGAGAGTGGGGGCACGATGCACTCGTTAGGGTATACCCACAGGTTCCCACTCCCTGAAGCTAGCCCCACTCCCTGAGTTCCATCACTTCCTATAGGGCTATCACCTTTGAGCTCATGTGGGTTAATCCATGGTTGAGGTCAGAGCCTTTTGGCCCAACCACTGTCCCGGCTGCACCTCTGAATTGTCCTGCACTGGGATCAAGCCACTGACACACACCGCCTTGGGGTCATTCAGCTCTAAGCCTAACAGACACAGACGTGCACAAGGGACTTTGTGTAAAGAGGAGCCATGTGTGAAGATGGGGCCAAGGTGGGTGTGATATAGCTATAAGCCTGGGAAGGCAGGGCTGGCCAGGTCCTGGTAACACTCTCATTTTACCATTTTGTTTTATCTTTCTGTGGGTTCCATTACCCCCCTCACTGGGCTAGTTCTATCTGGAGATGCATCCCTCATCCCATGCCCCCCCACAGACTCCAGGATTGAACCAGAAGGTACCCTGTGGCCCCTGTGTCACCTGCTGCACCTTTCAGTCCCTTTTGCAGGGACCCCATAGCGTCACCACCACTGTCCTGAGAGGCTGCTCACAGTGATTTTAACAGCTAGATGTTCCCATTCCTGCCTAGCTGGGAACCTGGGACACACTGAACTCAACTTCCTGGTCAAAAAGCAGGGTACCTCCTAAGGTCTCACGAGGAGAAAGTGAAGAAATGCTCATGAAGCTAGAGTGGTGTCGGGCTCATAGTGTGTGCCTGATTTGGTGATTTAGTAAGACTGTCTCAAACTAAAAAATAAAAATAATGGCTGAGAATGTAGCTCTGTGGGAAGGGTCTGGATTGAATCTCCAGTATTGAAAAGGAGGAAGGAAGGAAGGACAAAAGAAGGAAGAAAGAATGAGAGAAAGGAAAGGGAGAGGCAGTGATGGGTTAAGTGCATGGCATCTGGTCCTGTGCCTCCTTAGGATGGCATGCCTGGGGATGGGCTGGGGTCTCTGTGTCATGCTAGGCGGTCCTCTCCTAGGGTCTGTTGACATGCCGGGGTCTGGGCCGCATTCCTGGACTCCACGCGTGGGTCAGCAGGAAGCCTGGGTTGGCCCAGTGAAGGGACCATGGCTCCCTTAGGCCAGCTCTGTACAGGGAAACTGGATGTGCCATTTTCTTGGTACCAGGCAGGGTCTGGAAGTGCTGGAAGGCCCCTGGACTTCAGTGGCCCCTGGCTTGGCTAGTCTGTGAAAAGCACTGGGGAAAAAGGAGCCAGCTTGTGCATGGCCCTAGGTCACTTGAGGAGAGTCCTGCTCCTTTTTTGCCATGACTCCCTGCAGATGGATGGATGGATTATGCAAGATATACAAAGAGAGGGAGGATTAGGGGAAGTTGGGAGCTGTCACAGGTGTTCTGACAGCTGCAGCTGAGCTGTGGCTTCTGAGGTGGCCCTTTGAAGTCACCTCCTGGGTTTTGTGGGAGTGGGCCTGGAGGGGTGTTGTGAAGGGGGCTGGGGAGCTGGGTGCACACCTCACCGGCTGCCTGTGTCCCCCTTCCTGCCCCCCCTGCCCACCAGAAAGCACCTCACTGGTTTTCTGGGTACTTTCCTGCAGTGCCTCTGTGTGTGGAGTGGGCAAGGCTGGTGACAGATGACTCTGTGAGTTCCTGCACACAGATGAGGATGGGGACGGGGACGATGGATGGAGGCTGTGGTTCCCAGTCAGTAGAGGAAATGTGGTCGTTGTGTTCGGAGCCGACCCAGCCTCTGCATACTGTGTCTGGCCTGCTGTCATTTCTCTCATCCCCTGAGGAAGCACTGCCCTGTGGCTGAGACACAGTGCTCAAGACCTGCATGCAAAGGAAGAGAGGCCACTCCAGGGAGGAGGGCCTGGCACAGAGCTGCTCACCTCCTGAAGACCAGGAAGCCAAGACCAGAGGAGGAGGTAGGGAGGGAGGTGACTCTTCCAGGCCACGGCCCAGGGACCGGGCCATTTGGATAGAAACTGCAGTATCGCCTCCATGCAGAGGCCCCGCACCAAGCCATCTTCTCAGCTGCTGTCCTTGGGCTTTACTCTCCTCTGCCAGGGGTGCCTGTCCCCCTTGCTCCCTAGGCCAGAGCCCTTGGAGCCCTGCAGCTCCATTTCCCAGCTGGACTCAGGGCATTGTGCCCCTGAGCCTGGGCTTCCCTGCCAGCCTCCTTCCCCCACCTGGTCCTTGTCACCTGCTCACCATCTCTGGAGTCACAGTGACTCGTGTGTGCGCCTCTCCAGCCTTATGCCAGCTGTCGATCTCACCGGGGCCCATCTGGATCCTTCCTTGGGTCCTGGCAGCTTGTGACCAGGTGTGGAGCCCACGTAGGGTGGGGGACTTCCCTCCATCTGCCCTGGCCTCCCTCGGCCAGGCTGGCTGCAGCCCCTTGCTGGGTTCCCTTCCTCCATGGCGACCTTGGGCTGCCCGAGAGTGGGGACAGCTCTCCTTCCCTGTGCTGAGCCAGGGCAAAGTCTGTGCCCGGGCACAGAGTATTGGAGGTGTGAATGGAGCTTTTGCAGGGCTTAGGTCTCTTTTCCTGAGGAGGGTGTCGGACTGAGAGGCAGCAGGAGGCATCTCCTCCTCCTTCCTGCCCCTAGGGTGACGTGGAGCCCAGAGAGCCCTTGAGCCAATGCTCCTTTCATCCAGTGCCACGTCTGTTACCTTGAGGCTTCCCAGCTCCTTGCCAGGGCCTTTGCCTCTTGTTTTTCTCTTCACTTAAACGTATAGTGATGCCTTGTGGGTGATACTCAGCTCCTCTGCACGGCCATACATTGACTCATGTCCCCTCACGCAGCCCAAGAGGTGGCAATGGCTGCTTCCTGGTGCCACCCGCAGACAGTGCCAGCTTCCCAGGCCCATGTTATTCTTTTTTTTTTTTTTTTTGAAACAGGGTCTCGCTTTGTAGTTCAGGCTGGCCTTGAGCTCACTATGTAGCCCAGGCAAGCCTTGAACTCAGCAATCCTCCTGCCTCTGCCTACCAAGTGCTGGGATAACAGGTGTGAGCCACCACGCCCGGCACTATGGTATGTGGTGTTGATTGCTGGTGGGTGTGAGTCACCACGCCCAGCATTGTATGTGGTTACCGGGATCAAACCCAGGACCTTGCGCTTGCGAGGCAGGCACTGGAACCACTGAGCTAAATCTCCGGCCCCCATGTTATTCTTTTTCAGAGAGGAGACTCAGGCACTGAAAGCGCTAGCACTTGCCTCTGTTGCAGAGTCAGGAAGTGGTGAGAGGGCTTCAGTGGCTGTGTTGGCTGAAGCTGGAGGAGGGTCGTGTCCCGGTGTCCTGCTGCTGAGGTGTGAGACCACTAGCCAGTAGCTTAGGTCCACCAAAGCTGCTCTCTCCCTGTCCCCAAGTTCAAGTCTACAGTGGGTGCTCAGGTTGTCTCCTGCTGAGGCTCCAGGGAGCCAGTTTCTCCCTTTCTCAGTTTCTGGAGGCCCCTGTGCCCTGGGGCTTGTGTCTGCTCTCCATCTCCAAAGCCAGTAGTGTAGCAGTTCTGTCACACTCTCCTTCCACCTGCCTTGATGACCACAAAGCCTCTCCCCATGACAATCCAGAGAAATGGAGCGAATAGGACACATGTACATGCGTGTACATGTATACAGATGTGTTTTTTGTTGTCCCTTGGAATCCACAGACATTGGTTCCAGGACCCCCTGGAGAGCCCAGACTCTGTGATGCTGGCCAAGCCCCAATATGATGCTGTCATATTTGCAGAGCCCATGCTCAGCACACACTCCCACAAACTTTAGATTTTGGTGCTGTGATGCTGGGGATGGGAGCCAGGCCTCGCAGTGCTAGGAATGCCCTGTACTAACAAGCTACACTCAGCCTGGCCTTGGACTGAATCATCCCTAGTTACTCATAATGCCCAATGCAATGGAGGTGCTATGTAAATAACTGTCAGACTGAATCGTTGAGGGAATAATAGCAAGAGAAAAGCCTGGATCTGATGAAGACAGATGCAACTGTTCTCCTGTTTATTTTTTTTGAGTGACATAATATTTACGAGGTGTGATGTGATGTTTTGACTCGTGCTGATCAGCAGACTGATAACCACGTCCGTCACTGAAACAGCGGTCATTCCCGGACGCTGCACGTTCTCCTTAAGCATCCCTGTTCCCCACACTCACCTGCACACCCGTCCCTCCTGAGGAATGGTAATGCTCCCTGCTGACCACTTCCTCCCGGCCTCTGAGATATACTAGTCCACTCCCAATGTACCAGGTGTTACAGGAGCACACGGCAAGTGTTTAGAGGAACATTTCATAGCAGTAAAAATCACACTGAATTGGCCTCCGTCAAAACTCTTCCTCTCGTGTGAACACATTTATCCCATTGTTCTTGGCACTCTTTGAACAGTCTGGGGTCCTCTTTCCTGAGTGTCTTGAATTATCCTGTCCTGGCTGCTTTGATGCCCTGAGTCCATTCAGATCATTTACCTTTCATGGTCATTTTGACTTTGGGCAAGAGCCAGAAGTCACATGGCGCCAGATGTGGGGAAGGAGGAGGATGAGGTAGGATGTAAAAACTGGAGGATGTTTTTACGAATCTGGCTTTCTATTGGATGGTGCTTCGCAGAGCACCCCCATATTTTTGATTGTACCTTTGAAGACACTGAAAAGAGGACTACAGAGCAGCTTGGGAAAGTGGCAAAAAAGATGGGATAAGTGTGTTCAAGTCCACGGAGGTATTTTGAGGATTCATGGCAAAGTGTCTTTTTCTGTAATAAATTTAAAGCAGTTAAACACTCACTGTGTTTGGTGATCATATGTTACATATGAGATCAGTGTTATAAGACTCTTTATGAGCAGGTGCAGTGTTTTGATCTCAGTATTTTTGATGTGAAGTCGGTTGAATCCAGCCCCACCTGACATGTGTGGGTGGGGACGGTGGGCTGGTATCAATGTTAGTTCTGTCTAGATGCAGAAGTTTGCTATGGGAATGGTGAGATGACCTGCCATGGCTGCAGATCTGACCAAGGCCGGGGGCCCCAAGGACCACAGAGGCCTGGGGATAAGTCCGAGTGCAAAGGCCCCAGACAGGAGCTAGGGGGAAAATGCTGCCCCAGCTCAAGCAGAGAGGACAGAGCTGCCCTTTACTGCTTTGTTCTCCGGGGGCCGCTGTGGATTGGTGGACGCCCCACCCTAGGCAGTGCCCTGTATTGGTGAGAGTCTTTACCCCATCTATGGATTCCATTGCCAACTCCTCTTGCTTCATCCATACAGACACTAGGAACTAGGTTTACCTGCTACTGTGGTGTCCTTTGGCCCCGTCACATGTCCTTCTCATGCTCTTCTCACACCTGTAGCGTCCCCGCTGCCATGCTGGCAGCACATTCTCAGTTCCAGTGATGAGGGATTTGGGGGCCATGATTCAGTAGACACAGCTCTGGGAGCATCCAGCGTCACTTCAGGGAGTGAGGTGGCAGAGGAGGAGTCAGTGTGGCATGCACTGGTGGAGGCCTCTGTGTGGCTGTGGGCACAGTGCTGGCAAATGTGGTGCATTATTCAACAGGGTTTGTGGAGTAAGATTAAAACTGCATCTGGCTGGGAAGCTCCTGCCCCCAACACCTGCTGGTGACAGAAGCGACTGCTTTACGGGGACTCATTAAAAATGAAAACATGATGTTGATTCCAAACTTAAATTACTTAAGCTAGTATAAGTGGATAAATATTTCATGTGGTGGGTTATTAAGTTCCATCCACAGTACATCTGGAGGGTCGGCTCAGGATGCCCCAGCGCCTCTGGGTGCCTGGCTGAGATGAAGCCTCCTCCAGCCCTACCCATGTGTGCTGGGTCATCAGGGCACGTGTGGGCCTGGCCACAGGGGCCTCCTGTGCATTGACCAGAACAGCAGGCAGTGACTGGGCGTGAGATTGAATGAGGGAGCTGGTGCCTCCTGGGTCTGTATTTCCTGGAGAGAGAAATTAGAACTGTGATGTTTGGGGGCTCACTTTGCCCTGGTCCCCTTCTTATGCAGTGCTGTGCCTCCCAGCCGGGCTTCATCTGGACTCAGGGTGCTCTTCGAGGGCTCACATATCCCATCTCTGCTGCTCTTCCTCCCCTAATGGCTTCAACTGAAAAGAGCAATCCCCCCAAAGCTAAACACAGCCTGTACCCCCGACAGGAAGCAGAAAATGGACACATATAGGTCATGGAGCACAGGACCCCAGAAACCCAGTCAGGCCAATCCAGGCCACTTCGCCCAACACTCTACTCAACTGCTGTCTGACATAGGGCATCATCTGCTCAGGCTCACAGTGTGAGTTGTGGGATGTACTGCATGTCCTCCAAATTCACAGACTGAAGCCTCATCACAAGTATGTAAGCTGTGACCATACTTGGTTTTGATTTTATTTTTTTGAGAAAGTTCTAGCTGTGTAACATCAGCTAGCCTTAAACTCATGATCCTCCTGCCTCAGCTTCCTGAGAGCTGGAGTTACAGACACATACCAGGCTAGTGTGACCATTCTTGGAAGTCAGGTTCATGGAGAGGTTATTGGTTAGGATGAAGGTGTTAGAATGATCCCTAATCCAGTGTTCCAGGGTCATTATTAAAAGAATAAATTATTAAAAGGATAAATATGGAGACAGGTCTGTATGCAGGCACACACCAAGAGCCGAGTGTGAGGCTGAGCTCGAGGTGACGGATCTGCAGCTGAGACACCAGACTGGAGCACCTGTTCCCACTGGACAGGGGCCGAGGCAGTGCATGGGGCTCTGAAGCTGCAGCTCTGTTGCCCTCCAGGGTTGGGCAGCAGCGGTTTCTGCAGTTTGAGCTGCCCATCTGTGGTGCTTTGCTGTGGCAGCCGGAGCCAACAAAAGTGGCTAACTTTCCTTCTAGGAGAGAAGGAGGCTACTGAGGGAGGTGGTCAGGTTGGGGTGCTGGTTTGGACCTGAGAAGTACTTTTGAGTCCAGAAGGTGAGGCTGGGTTGGCTGTTCCCGCTTCTATACGGACTCAGCTCCCACTCCCTGCGAGGGGCACTGCTGTCTCCCCTCTACAGCTTCCCTGGATCCCTCACTGGCAGGTGTCAGATCTGGGATTTGAACCCTTCCTGGGAACAGAGATGACTTGTCAGCCATTGGCCCAGATGGCCTCAGGGTCTGTGGCCCAGTGCGTGGTACCATGCCATGTGGCATTGTGCCTTGTGGGCACCGTGTAGGCAGATACCACTTGCTCCTGCCCATGGAAAGGCTGCACTGAGCTGCACTTCCCCCTGCAGGAGGTTGACCAGTACTAACCTATCTCAGTCCTGTCTGCGCCTGTGCCCGAGGTGCCCTGCAGCCTCTGTCCATGGTTTTGTCCCATGGACGGCTCCATCTTCAGGCTCCTGGCCTTCCCTTCACTCCTGTGACAATAGGAGACAAAGCCCTCCACAAAGAGTGGTGAGATAGTCTCCTGAGCATCCCAGCCCTGAGCAAGGTGCCAGGTCAGCATCCCCAGAGCCTGGGTCTGCCCAGGGACTGCTCCCCAACACCTTACCCAAGGAGGGCTTGTTTGTATCCCAGAGCAAGAGAAGGCTCATAGAGAGGAAGAACTCTCTAACCCGGGCCCCTTCTGCAGCAGGCTTCCTTCTTCACAGGCAGAGGATGGTAGTTGTCCAACATCTATGGTGATGAAGATGGGCACTGTCAGGGGTGGGGCTGCTGAAAAAGGGCAAGGCTCCCCTGGGCTGGTGGGTGGCATAAGGAGTACTGTGGGGCCCAGTGGCACATGTACCAGCCACACTGAAGTCCCTTGAGCAGAACAGGAGGCCCTACTTCACTGGTGTTGGTGAGGGAGGGGTGGGCAGCAGGTCAAACAAGATGCTCAAGGGTGTGTTTGGTTCCTGCTGTTGTGGGATGTGGAGGTTGCCCAGGACTGGGGAGACTGGAGACGTCCAAGGTTCATTTGTTCACTGCTTGTCATCCAGGCAGGAAGGGGCAGGGGCAGGAGCTCCAAAGCTGTGGGACCTTCCGAGGCACTGCAGATGTGGTGTCTAAACTGCAACAGCCCTATGCCATCGCCCTCGAGTGGATGTGACCCTATGCCTTCTGGGACCATGAGTCCTCACCCTGACGCCAGTGTCCAGGGTTAGGGGCAGGAGAGAGGTCTCTCTGTCCCTACAGGGGAACTCACCCGCATTTACCTAGGTATGCCAGGGAGCTTTGGGGTAGAGAGGGACTAAAATGTTCTTGGTTCAGTGCATTTGGGCACCCAAGTCACCATCCTGCTTGGTCAATGAAGAGAAAGACACTTAACACAGGTGTGTCCAAAGGCACTAAGAATGATGAGGCTGGGTGCTTTGTAAGGGGGCAGGAGGAGCCCCTGAGCCTGGACCACAAGTGCTGGGAGGAGCTGGAGCAGAGGGGACTCTGGGCCAAGGGCCAAGGAGAGAGTCCCCTCTCAGCACCACCCCCCCCAACTTCTGGCTTCACCTCTGCCTCTGCCCACCCCTGCTGGAGGGCATGTCATCTTCTTCTTCCTCTTCTTCTTCTTCTTCTTCTTCTTCTTCTTCTTCTTCTTCTTCTTCTTCTTCTTCTTCTTCTTCTTCTTCTTCTTCTTCTTCTTCTTCTTCTTCTTCTTCTTCTTCATCTTCTTTTTCTTCTTCTTTCTTTTTTTTTTTTGAGACAGGGTCTCGCTTTGTAATTCAGGCTGGCCCTAAGCTCACTATGTAGCCCAGGCAAGCCGCTGCGAACTCAGCAATCCTCCTGTCTCTGCCTCCTGAGTGCTGGGATTACAGGCGGGAGCCACCATGCCCAGCACTGTGGTATGTGGTATTGATTGCTGGTGGGTGTGAGTCACCACGCCCAGCATTGTATGTGGTTACCAGGATAGAACTCAGGATTTGCACTTGTGAGGCAGGCACTGGAACCACTGAGCTAGATCTCTGGCCCAACATGCCATCTTCTAATTGCTACTGTGATTGCTTTGGAAGTGCTGAATTCAAGAGGTAGGGGTTGGGGAGAGAATCGCGACAGAGGAGAAAAGGAGACTGCTGAAGTGACCTTGTACACGTGTCCTTTGGGGCTCTTAGGACACTGTTTTTGCCACTCCCATGTCCGGATGTGTTGTAGGAATGGATGTGTGATGTTGGGTGTGTGTTCCTCCCCACTTCAGAGGTGTCACAGGGGTCTGCGGGTCAGCAGAGCTAGTCTGCTGGTGTGCCCTGTTGTGGTACTCTCTGGTTCTTCAGGCTGTAAGTTTACGTCTTTCACCTGATCCAGGAAGCTTCTGGCCTCCATGTTCGTGGAGCTTGGCGAGAAGCGCTGGGCCTTTCCTTCCTCCTTTTGAGTTCCACGCCTTCTATTTCCTTCACCAGCCAGAGTTTCCTGAACCCTTCTCAATAATCATTCTTTCTGTTAAGATTTGACAATAGATTTCTATCTATTTCTATCAGGTCTACTTTGAATCTATTTATAAATCTAAAATTTTTTTTCAGTTACTTTATTTTTCATTTGTACAATTTCTATTTTTTTATTTCTGTCTGCTGTGCCGGGCTCTGTGTTTTATTTCAAGGGTGTTCACAGTTGCTTGTTGGAGCATTTTTATAACAGCTGTTGGCCATGGCATGGCTTGGGTTTAGGATGTCCCCATGGGTCCCTGTGTTGAGTATGAGAATGTAAGGGGGTGGGGACTTAATTTGGCTATGGGTTTAGAGGTGGATTTTTTGGGGGTGAATAGGATTAGGAAAGCTATTAGGGTAGAGACTCATCATTGAATCATGGTGGACTTATTGGGAGACAGAAAGAGAGAAAAACATGTACATACATGAAAAGACATGCACACATTCATATATGTATGCCTATACAGGTGTGCAGGTGCGCATGTACACACACACACACACACACACACACACTCCTTATCTCCTACTATGTATGTCTGTGTCTCCTCAGGATTCTGCCAGCAATAAGACCACAAAGATCTATGATTAAATAAACTTCTTTTCTTACAAAATAAGCCACCTTAGATATTTCAATATAGGAATGAAAAACAGAATCAATACACTGCTTTCAAAATATAATCTCAACGTCTTTGCCATCTTTTTGTTGGCAATGGTTGTCTTTTCCAAGTAAGCTGAGATTTTTTCCTAGTTCTTTATATGCTGTGTAATTTTGGATTGTTTTTGGAACATTTTGAATATTCTGCTATGAGACTCTCAACTGTATTTAAACTTGAAAAACTGTTGGTACTTCTGTTTTAGCAAGCAGCAGATCTGGCTGATCCAAGCCACGTGTTCCAAGCCACCTTCTGAGGGCTGGTCCCAGGTCGGCGCAGGGTCCAGAGCTGTAGAGGGCATTCGGGTCTGCTCCACAGGTGCACCGCCTTGGGGTGAGCTTTGAGTTTGGGCAGCTGGGGAAGGCTGTGACCCGGGGTTCACACACAGTCTCACCGATGTCCTCCAGCTCTGCCCTCTGCTTGGTGCTGCCTGGCCCATGGACCCTGTGGCTGGCTTGGGCCTCTGGTCACCCTGCTGAGTACACGTCTGTAACTGTGCCCTACCTGGTGCTGGCGGCAGAGAACAGGAGGAAGAAAGAGCAGTGGGGATTTGTCCTGCTCTCCTGGGGCCACAGGACATGCGCTACACAAGAAGCTCCCCTGACGTGGCTGGAGCTTCAGCCCTGGTGGGTCCCTACGGGGTTCCCACAGGAAGCTGCAGGCTGGGGTTGAGAGTTCAGGGAGCAACATGTGGGATTTCCACTCTGCCCTGCACTCCAGGGACCCCTTTCCTGCTCTTGACCGGAAGTAGAGGGCCCCTCAAGGCTTGGGCTGTGTGTGACACTGGCGCCTGGTCCACCCCAGGTGACACGAGAGGAAAGCTGTGACCTTCTCCTAGGGAGATGCAGCTCTGAAATTAGAATTTCTCTGTTTTCCTGCTATAATTTACTCTTCCATGACCTCAAGTAACTATGCATATGTGCTGCTGTTACAGATGTATCCAGAGGGAGAGACGGTGGAGCATGGTTACAGCCTCTGATCTGAAGACAGGTTTTTTTGTCTTTAGTTTTAAAAGGATCTCATCAGATGGAATTCTAGGTTGATCGCTTTTTCCCTTTCACTATGAAGATGTTGTCTACTGTGTTGTTGCTTGCATTATTTCCAATAAGAAATCTGTGGCCATTTTAGTCTTTGGTCCTCTGCAAGTAACATATTTTTTTTCTCCCTCTGGGTATGTTTGAGGCATTCTTTTTTCTTTTTTTTTTTTTTTTTTGAGACAGGGTCTTGCTTGTAGTTCAGGCTGACCCTGATTTCACTGTGGAGCCCAGGCTAGCCTTGAACTCAGCAACCCTCCTGTCTCTGCCTCCCGAGTGCTGGGATTACAGGTGTGAGCCACCACACCTGGCATTGTTGTGTGTGGTACTGATTGCTGGGATTATGGGCACTAAGCTGCCATGTCTGGCACTCTAGTAGGTGGTACTGGGGATTGAATTTGGGACCTGTGCTTGCAAGGCAAACACTGGAACCATTGCATTAAGTCCCTGGCCTGAGGCATTCTCCTAATCACTAGGGTTAAGCAAGTTGATTGCCTTGTGTCTGTTTCTTTTTCCTTTTTAAATCTTGGTATGATGGCGGACATCTATAATCCTAACAGTCAGGAAAATTGCAAGTTTGACCCCATCCTAAGCAATTTAGTAGCTTTATTGAGACATCTTCTCAAAAACATAAAAAAGGATTAGGGATTTTGTGGCTCATCACAAGGCTTTGGATCAACCCTTGGAAAAGCTTTTATAGTTGAGTGTCCTTGGACTTTTTGAGGATTGAGCCTGTGTCCAGAAGGCAACAGGAATGTTCACGGATCTGGCCACATCAGATACAGTCTGAGAACTTTATCTCCTCATCTGGAGCATTTTCCATGTGGAAAGTGTTGTGTCCAAGGGTGTTTGGCCATTTGGCTGTTTAGGGGGAGTCAGAACTGGGTCCTTGCTCAGTGATCCCCTTGCCACTTCGCCAACTGGCCCTGTAGGAGTATAGCCAGCCTTGCTTCATGGCAGCCCCTAGAGGCCCCTGCCTCCCAGGGCAGTGAGGGCTATTTTTGAATAGAATTTGGCAGTACTTTGTGTGGGTCTTAAAAATCCAGGTGCCTGGGCACCTTCCAGTGACTCTGGGGAGTGTAGACTCATCGCTGCACACATCCCAGCTGAAAGTCATCTGCTTCCCCTGCCAGTGTCTCTGCCTCTTTCCACTCAGCACCTGCTGCTCTAGCTCCCCATCAAGCCTGCCGGTCCCTCCCCTCATATCCCCTTCCTGGGGTGGTGGGTTTCTATCTGTACCTTGTTCTCTCCCTGGACAGTGAGCCCAGGGGTGGAAGGATTTTGTCATTTGGGTTTTCATTCCTGGCCTAAGAAGTGAGCAGCCCAAATGAGTGAATGAATCTCGTCTGTGCCTGTGAGGGTGTGAGGTAGGGGGTGGCAGGCAGAGCATCATCAGGGCTCCAGCTCCATTCTTTGGACTCTGCCTCCGTATGCTTGGGCAGCATCCCACATGGCTTGGTGATGGCAGTGTGCCCATCACAGCCGGAATAAGAGTTTGCTTATTCATACCTGGTAGGAGAAGCATAGATGGGCGGAAGTCCTCTTCTCTCTGATTGGCCATTTTAGGTCATGTGCCTGCCCCTAGCCAGTTACAGTTACCAGGGAATCCTTTGTGCTGATTGGCTGAAATACTTACTGGAGAGCAAGATGGGATACATGATTGGCTAATTGGTATCCATCAATGAAAAGAGATAAAACCACTTCTTGAGTCCAGGGGTGGAGACAGAGGGGACACTGGCACCCTCAGTGGGTGCCTTTGAGAGGGAAGGAAGGCATAGTGACTCCCAGAGTGGACGGGGCTCTAGGAAGGGCACTGGGTGGAATGTGTGGGCCCTGGAGCTGCATGTGCTATGACTCACAGAGGGATTGTGACTGCTTTATGTTGAGATGAAGCACAGAGGTACAGAGAAGGTAGGAAATCTGCCCAAAGTCATAATGGAGGCCCAGGTCCTCAGGACAGGCCTCAAGGCCCCTGATGAACAGGTGGAATGTTCTTGGTGGCTCAAGTCCCCCTTTCTCTAGCATGGCTCTTGAACTCCTGCCCGACCTGTCCTCTTCCCTGTTGCCCAGGAACAAGTTTCCTCAGTGGGCAGAAAGCACAGGTTGCACGTAGGAGTTCCTGGTGATGACCCTATGTTTCCTCCATCCCTGTCCCCTCTGTCTGGGCTTGTGTAGGGTCGGGATAGAGAAGGCCCAGAAAGGATAGCGAGAGTGATTGGCTCCTGCCAAGGACTCACAGACACTTCAGAACAGAAAGATAAAATGTTAAGAAGGCATGAAAGCTAGGACTGGTGAACCCCTGGTGGAGTAGGGGGGCTGTGCCCCTGGGCACGCCCACTCCCCACTGACAGGGGGACGAGAATGGCAGGATGACAGTGGTCAGTGGGGGCTCTTCTGGTCCCTTGGCAGTACGGAAGGCCTCGCGTGGGTGTGCGTGGCGGTGTGCTGGCCTGTCTGCCTCTGCTCTGCATTGTCTCAGGATGTCTCCCCCCCGGGGCTCTGTTCCATTTCACAAAGGAGGACAATAAGGGTCAGGGGCCTCAGTTGGGAGGAGGATTTGAACCAGGGGCTCCCTGCTGCCTGGCTGAGCACCTTGAGTGTCTTGGTGCAGAGTGGGGAGCGCAGCCCTCTCTGCCTCCCCCCAGGGGTCGGGGGCTGACTGCTGCTACCCCGTCTTCCTCATGGCTGCTCAGTGGGCAATGGGCACTGCATCTCCTCACTTCCTGCCCAGCTGAGACCCTCTCTCCCTTCCCAGAGCCCAGAGCCAGGAGCAGCAGCTGCCTCTGCCACCGCCCCTCTCAAATCCATCACCATGCGGACACCTGGAAAAATGCAAATAAATGTGAGATGATGATATTTTTCGTAAATAAGAAGTGCGGCAGCTCAAATCTGGTTTGAGCTGTCAGCCAAATCCACCAGAGAGATATTGACGCTGAAATATTTGCGTCTGTTCTCGTGGAACATTTACTGTGGAACTCTGGGTCCCAATAAAGCTTTTATATAAATTATTCATTACACAATTCAGATGAACGCCAAAGCCCTCCCACCCAGAGACAGCCTTCTTTTTGCCTTTTTTTGTTTTTATTACCTGAGGAGGTCTTGGGGAGAATTGAACCCCAGCAGGCAGGCTGACCTTCTCTGCTGGTGGACACATTGATGCTCTCCTGTCTGGGAGCCGTGGTCTCTCCCGTGTCCTGTACATGGAGAAAGGGCAAAGCCCCTGCCTGTCCCTAAGCTCATAGCCCCTTCCAGCCTGCCCAGTTCCTCTGTTCTGTCAGGGGCTGTAGGGCTTGTGTTATGAGGCCTCCTTTTTAGATGAGGAGATCAGGGCTCAGAGGAGCTCCTGAAGTGGCTCACGTCCCTCCCCAATTCAGGTCCTCGCTCCCAGTACATGGACCTGTGACCTTGCTTGGGGACAGGATCTTTAGAGATATGATTAAAGTAAAATGAAGCCATTAGGCGGACTTGAATCCAGTGTGACTGGCGTTCTTATAGAAGGGGACATATAGACACGGACATGATGAGAGGGAAGCTGTGAGGGTGTGGGCTGTGGCTGCGTGCCAAGGAGAGAGGTCTGGAGAGGCACCGGTGCTGCCCAAGCATTCTCTTCTGAGGCTCGTGCTCAGGTGGGGACACTGTGGGGCCAGTGCTAGGACACGGACTGGAGGAGGGTGACTGTTCAGGTTCAGGGGTGGTGGGCGGGATTCGAGGTAAGCCTTCCTGTGTACATATGGTGGGAGATGTCCCCGCAGCCACACTCTTCTCTGGATTTACAGGGAAAGCAGAGGGTGTGTCCTTTGTCTTCACCAACTCCAGGCTGGCCAGTGTCTGGGGTTCAGGAGAAGCATACGCTCCTCTTGATTTGCTCCCCCTTCCCAGCTAGCCCTGACCTGGTCGCGTGTGTGTGCATGTGCCACAGTTTTACCATCCCCGACACTCTCTGCTCCTTCTGGTTGGAGGTTTCCTGCTGGTGGGAAACCTGGCTGTGGACATTTCTGGAGGCCCCGAGCCGCTTCTCTGTATGTCTGTTCTGTTTCTGCAGCTGTCCTCTCCTGTCTCTCTTCTGTTCCCTGAGACCAGCCCTGCTCGGGCGTTGGGGTCTGGCCTGTGGCCTTGTCCTTCTCCACCTGGCCACTCTTATGCCCACCCTGGACCTGCTGTGTTGTGTCCTGTCCTTGGGGCTTGACCCTGACCTGTGGGCTCCCTTGGAGCGTCCACCTGCGCTCCCTGTGTGGCTGCTGGCCAAGTGTGGGTGGGCTCTGGAGCAAGAGGCGCGTGAACTCTTTAACAGTAGTCATGTGTAGAGGGCCCTGACTGGTGCCCGCCCCGAGGAGGGGCACCCTCCAGCCTTCTAGAGGAAAGTGGATCGGAGTCACAGGCCTTGCCCAGGGCACTGGCAAGCGGGACACAGGGTCACGACAGCACCAGGTCCCTGCATACCTGCTCCCTTGGCGAGAGGCAGAGTGCTGGCTCCTGTCCTCCATGTCTCCTTCCACATGTCTCTCTGGCACAGATGTGAGCCAGGGCTGTGACACCTGGGTGTCTGTCCTCCTGTCCTTCATGTGAAGTTTGAGGAGGAAGAGTTGTCCTCACCTGCCGCCAACAGCTGGGCAGCATGTGTGTTTGGCTGTGGTGCTGCCTGGCTTTAGGCCCCAGGGTCTGGGCCTCAGACCGCAGGTGGCAGGGAGAGCTGACTGACAGTAAGGGCAGAGTGTGGGCACAGGGTGGCCCTTCAGGTTGGGGTGAGGCTGTGTCCCCGATGAACTCCTCACGCCCAGCGAGGTGTGAGGACTTGCCCGGGAATGGTGCTTTGCCATCTGTCTCCTGAGAGCGGGAGCGGGACTGGATGGTCGTGGGCCAGCAGAGGAGTTCCAATTTGCAATTGTAAATTGTGTTTCCTCCCTTTTTCACGCCACAGGCGGCAGCGCTGACGGCTGGAAGGGGCTGTCTGGTGTGTGGCAGCAGCTTTGTTTCATATGGCACCGAGTGCAGCCCGCAGCGTCTCTGAGGGCGGGGCTGCTCTCTGTGGGATGGTTGGGGGTTGGGGGAGAAGCGCTGGACGCACAGCCCAGCTCGGGGACCTCAGGCTGGTTCTCAGCCTGGGCCTCTAGCAGGTTACCCCAGCCCTGAGCTACACTAACAGACCCCATGCTTGGGCGGTTAGAGGAT
>PVIC010016065.1:0-7500 GCA_004025085.1 Thryonomys swinderianus | reverse complement strand
AGCTCCCAAGGCTAACAGAAGAAGGTGTCCTTTTACACAGTGGACACAATGGACGGATGTGTGTGGATGGCTCACTGGAAGGACAAACAGTGGCTGAGTGCAGGAGGCAGATGAGGGGCTGTAGGGTGGGAGTGAGGCAGACCTGGCCTTGCAGAGAGCTTGGGTAAAATACCAGCGATGGCCTCCTTGAGCAGAAGAAGTGCTCCCTGCTGTGGATCTCCCAAAAATGGTGTACTGGGGAACTCCCTTCCTGAAGGCAATAGGAAGACCTCAAAAGGAAGAGCAGCTTGGGAACATGGGCTTGGGTTCTTCAATCCTAGGGGCTCCATCTGTCCATTCAGGAATGGATGGTTTTACATTAGAAAGAGGTTCACCTCTCCTCAGTGTAGCAAAGCAGGGGACCCCAAATCTTGGCTGGCCTCGGCCCACCCAGACTCATTTCACCCAGAGTCCTTGCTCCCTTGACCCTGGAATTTCTTTGCTTCACTGTACACAGCTGGTGTATGACCTAGGCTTTCCTCAGTGGCCCAGAACCGGACTGTGTACCGTAGGTCCCAGTATACAAGTGTTTGGGTTTGACTGAAATGTGAGCTGGCCATGTGAGCCACGAGGGGCCTTTGCAGAAGAGCTGTCTGGGGAGGACCTGCAGGGTTGAGGTGGAGTGTGGGGCTCCAGGAGGTGAAGGTGCTTTGGAGCCAGTGTTCTCAATAGGAGGCTGGGAGTGCTCTTGATCTCCCCTGGACTGGTTGGACGCTTGTGTACAGCATCTTGGGCATGGCCCCTCAGTTCATTTTCAGTGTGTGTATGTCTGTGGCCTGGGCATGTGGGGAGAATGACAGTGTCAGGAGGGCACTGATGGGACACAGGTTCAGGTGACAGTCTGTAAAGTTGGGTCTGTGGAAGTGCTGTGTTGTAGCACAGAAGCTCCCCCTGCCCCCGTCCTTAGTCCCTGTGTGAGGAGATTTCACACTGAGACACTTGACAGCTGGCTGTTTTGGGGAATCCCCAGAGCCCTGCACTTGAGGGGTGTGGAAGAGCAGGCAGGGGCAGTGCTGGGTCTGGGCTGTGTCCCCCCAGTGCCAGGGGCCAAGTGCTACCAGTTTATAGACAAAGACTCAGCCCGGCAGTTGTTTCCAGGCTTGCTGATGTCAGGGTTGAGGCATCTTTTCTCAGTTTCTGGCTCATGTGTGTGGTTGATGCGTGGGCCTATGAACACACATGCATGTGTTGTGTGTGGTCATATGTGTCTGTGTGTGCACGCAGTCACCTATTTCAATCACACCTCTTTTGGCCCTTGTCCGGTGGCTGGCCTGACTGTGTGTGGATCAGCATGGGTGAGGGAACCCAGGGACTCCTTGTGTCTGGAGGCCAGGGGAGGATGCTGTGGGTCTTTGGAGAGGAGCTTGGCAAAGCCCCGTCCCTCTGGAGCTGCCACCTGCCCGGCCCAGTGTGAAACTCGTTCCTGCACTGAGGGTGGCTGGAGCCCTGCTCTGGGCTCAGGCTGGTATCTGTGAGGGTCTCCCTCCTGTGCCCAGGCCCTGCATACCTCCCCCATTCATCCCTGCCAGGTTGCCTTTTATGTCTGGCAGCCCTGCAGGCTGGCACTTCCCAGTGGCCCCGTTGGGATGGAGGCTTGGGTCACCAGCTGTAGGCTCTGCTGATGCACTCAGCAGGAAGCAAGGGGAGGTACACAGCCTCTGTCCCCACTGCAGCTGACCTGATTTCCTTGCTGTATTATTTATGCCCAAAGCATCCACCCCACTCTGTGACGGGAACCAGCCCAGCTGCCCAGGCCTGGGTGGGTGGCAGCTCCTAGGCTGGCCTCTTGGGGATCAGTTTCCCCAAACTTGGGGGGGGGAAAGCCTGTCTTCCCACTGTCATATGACTGTTGGGCTCCCAAACGTTTTACATTATCCTCATTTAATTTGGCTAATTTGGGAGAATGGCAGCAATTACTTGCACAAGTTGCACTGTCTCTTGGAGAGACATTAATATTCGGATTCCGGGAGGGATCTGTGCAAGCGTCTCAGTTACAGATAATACAATTATATTTCTAATTCTTCCCCTAAATTAGTACAGATGGTTAAAAATACTCTCGCCTTTTAATTAATCTTTTGAACAATAGTCTTATGAATACAAATGGGTCATTATCCCTTACCACATACGGGTCATGGGAGTTAACAAGAGTCTTGGTTTGGATTCTACTACTGTCCTGGCCCATGGGACCCCTGGGGGACAGCGCTGGAACAAGGAGAGTAGAAATAGGTTTTTCATTGCTTATTGGTTCCATGATTTGACTTGGTCTCCAGCTGAAATGTTCTGGGTACAGATCCTTCACCAGACTTTTGATTTGTGAATATTTTCTCCCATTCTGTAGGTGGTCTCTTACCCCACTGAGGGTGTTCTGTGCAGAAAAGCCCTTGTTTTGATGTGGGTTAGGAAAACTAACACTGATTCTAAAGTACAGCTATTTCAACAGAGCTGTGTTTTGGGGAGATCTGAGTTTCCTGACAACTGTGGGGTAAACAGACTCCCAGATAGATGACAACCCATGGTCACACTCAAGGACAGCACCTGACACAGAGCTGCCTGGAATGAATGCACGCATGCACGCACGCACACACCCCTGATGGAATCTGCCTCACAGCTGCACATATTAGTGTGAGGCTAGGAGAGGGTGGCTGTGGACAGAAGACCCCTTCCATGCCTTTTCCTCGGCCAGCAGGATCCTCAGGGCAGCCTGACTCCTCAGGTAAAGGGCAGCTCGCTCAGCCTTGCCTGGGACACAAAAGCAGCTATGAATATTGGAGGGGATGTGGGAAAATCAGAGCTCTTGTGCCCTGTTGGTAGGAACAAGAAATGAGGCAGCTTCTGTCGACAACCTTGTGGTGGGTTCTCTGATGGGGAAGCAGAGCCAGCATATGTGGGGTCAGCATTTCCACCTCTGGGGAACAGCTAAGAGAATCAGTGGGGAGACACATATATTCACATGTGATCATGACCACGCTGCCCACAACAGCCAAAAGCAAAAGTGGCCTAAGTGTCCATGGACAGACTAATGGATGAACCCAATGTGCACAATGGAATATTATCCAGCCTCAAAAATGGGGGAAATTCTGACACATGCAGCAATAGGGATAGACTTTGGGGACATGATGCTGTGTGTATAGGCTGGTTGTGTAGGACAAACCCTCTGTGCTTTCCCTTCTATAGAAGAGTCAGATTGATAGAGACAGGAAGTAGAACAGTGCTGTCCGGGGCTGGAGACCGGGGTTGGGGAGCCAGTGTTTCATGGAATCAGGCCTGCGGTGGGAGGATGAGAAGTCCTTGAGGTGGTGGTGAGATGGTGGCCCTTGGTATGAAGGTGCTCATGATCTGGAACTTCTACTTAGGGCGGGCAAACTGGTGGTGTGCAGGGAATGCACCTTCTCTATTTTCTGAGTATCGTGACTGGCTGTAGGAATTAAACATATAAGACAGGTCTGTAGGTAAAGCATGCATGTGTGCATCAGAATTTTACACATACATGTAAATTTTCCCCCTAAAAGAAGACCCAGCGAAATGCTGGCACAGATATCTGGCTGTCTCATGTACCTTTAAACCAGTGGTCTCTCATGCTTTTGTTACCTGGGGCTGGATTTGTGGAAGACAATTTTTCCATAATTTCAGGGTGACTCAAGTTCATTGCATTTATTGTGCCTTTTATCTCTGTTACTGTCTTGTACTACACAATGAAATAATTACACAGTTCACTGTAACACAGACAGTAAAACCCTCAGCTTATCTTCCTGCAGCTAGGCAGTCCCATCTAGTGTGTTGCTTGTGTCCAGTCTACCGTTTCATCTTGTTTGGTTGCTGTCACAGTAGAAAATCCTCTTCACCAAGACAGGGTGCTAGAATGGAAGCAGGCTTTTCAGTGCTTGTATGGCAGTCTAAGTATATTCCACCTGGACTTTACTCCAGAACATGTAGAGATTTGAAGTTGTCTCAAAGTCACTGTCATTTGAGATCTCAAGTAGCAGATCCTTTTCTAGCATGGACAAAATTGATAGACCTGGCTTATTCACAGAGGTGTCTTGGGTCCATGGTGGGAATCTTTTGTGGTTTGGAAGCAATGCCCAAACTCTTGAACCAGCTGGGAAAAGGATGGCTGGATCTTTCTCTTTCAAACTCTCTGCTAATGTTCAAAATAGTTCAAAAATTCTGATGTTTACCCATCACCTCCCTAATCCTAGTTTGGCTTTGAACACAGCCACTTTATCTGCTGACTTGAATACAGTTGTCATTCTCCCTGAAGTGACACATTGAGTTCATTGAGCAGGGTGAGTATGTTACCTGAGTAATTGGGTTTGTGACCTATTCTGTATCACTGAAATGGGCTTCTGGGGTGACTTTTTCTGAAATAAATCTCTGGAGCAACTCTTGTCACTCAAAAACTTTTCCTGGTGATGCACAAATGCTCGCTATGTCTGCTGCTATTTCTCCTAGTTAATGGTGCTAAGCAAAAGAGGAACACATGCCACCTTTTGAACTGAGCTCTGTCCTAAAAGTTCACAGTAAATGGTCCTGGGAGCATGCAGGATCAAGTCTTTTCTAAGAGTAAAGGGCTTCTTAGCTTTAGCAGTAGTGGTTGGCCACTAAGAATGATGCTCAGCAGGAACAGTTGATGATATGGCAACCTTTAATAACTGCTTCTGTTCCTGTATTCAAGTTTTTCTTTTGAAAAAGTTTAGAGTCTTGTCTTTTTTTTTTTTTTGAGACAGGGTCTTGTTTTGTAGTTCAGGCTGGCTCTGAGCTCACTATGTAGCCTAGGCAAGCCTTGAACTCAGTAACCCTCCTGCCTCTGCCTCCTGAGTGCTGGGATTACAGGCATGAGCCACCACGTCCGGCAGAGTCTTGTCTTTTAATGAAAGGTGCTTGGTCTCCGGGTGGTGAAGTGGTACTGATTGCTGGTGGGTGTGAGTCACCATGCCTTGGTATTGTTGTATGTGGTTACCAAGGATTGAACCAGGGATTTTGGGCTTGCTCGGCAGGCATCCGAACCACTGAGGTAAATCTCTGGCTCTTTCTCTATTTTCAAAGCTGTCCAATGACATTTATTTTTTCCTCATTTGACTAGGGTTAGCTCATGGGCTCACTAGGACTGTGAGTGAGACAATGCACAGTGTTCAGAGCTCACATGCTCAGTGCTCTGGCTCAGAGCTCCTGCTGACTGTGCAGTGGGAGAAAGCTGGAGGGGCCAGTAACCCCCTGGAATGGTGTCTTCCTGGAAGGACACATTTCCCTGTCACCCACTTCTGTGGGCTAGATGCCATGATACCGCCCCCCTGCTGCTGGAGGCTGGTTGGCTACAGGGATCACTGTATCATGGAAGGGAATAAGGTGAGGTGGACGATCCCCTGAGATCAGCGAGGAAGGACACAGCCCTGGCAGTTTCTGCTTGCCTTCCTGGCCTGACTGTGAGTCCATTACATGTGCTGGACACTTGGTGCGATGCCACGAGTTTTGTCTCCCTCTGGCCTCACTGGTAAGGCACAACAGTGGTGACCTCGACCCAGCCCCATGCCTCTCCTCTCCCACCATGTTATCCATTAAATACTGCCACCCAGAATGATATGTTGAAGTCCAAACTCCTGCACCCATGGGTGTAAAGTTATTTGGAAACAGGATCTTTTCAGAAAGGAAGTGAAAGTTATTAGGCCTTATCCACTATGACCATTGTCTTAAGAGAAGAATGCCACATGATGTCAGTGATGCATGAGGCCTATGACAGAGGAGCTTGGGGGTGAAGAGAGGTAGCCTCCAGCCCATGGGCACCAGGGACTTCCTATGGCCACCAGAAGCTTCAGGAGGCAGGACAGCTTGCTTCCAAAGTGGGCACAAGGTGCAGACAGAGCTTCTCTAGGGAGCTGAGTCCTGAGGCTTGGGAGTGGTCAAGTGGGAAAACAGGAGGCATGACAGGGAGAGGGCCACTGCCCATGACTGGACATGGGGCTCCAGGGGAGGACTGGAAAGGGGACAGGTGTTCACAGAGGTTTGGAGGAATCGCCTTAGGAGAAGCCAGAGTAAACTGAGGCAAGGTAAACATTATTTCCAGAAAACGAGGAAGCCAATAATTCCATGATTTAATGCTGTCTCAAATTTTAAGTCTCTGACACTTAAAATTGTGAGTGAAAATGGGAAATCTTCTGAGTCATTTACTTAGCATGTCTGGCCTGTGCATGGAGCCGTCCACAAATGCAGTGCTGAAATCGGGACTACAGTCCACCCCCTGACTGTTCAGACCTGTGTGTGGCTCACACGATGTCCACTTGATCACTGAATCCTCAAGGTAATGGCCAGCTGAATTCTATGCAAAGGCTGAAACCCATGGGGTTTGGGAGGCAGCTCATTTTCCTGTGGCAGCTGGCCCAGAGGTCATAACTTGTGATTTGGCAGCTCTGTCTGTGCTTGGTATGGATTTGTCATAGCCTGCATGGCATGTGCTGATGATGGGTGTTAGTGTTTGGCCTGAAGGTCACGAAGAGAGGAGCCAGGGATTCTAAGAAGAGGGAGCAGCATCTTCTGTGCACCATTAGGCCAAGCTTTGCTTTTTATCATCACTAACGAGGAAGGGAAGAGACTTTTCCTCTTTTAGCTGGAGGGTTCAAGGGTCTTAGATGCCCTCACATAAATGTCTTTATCCATGGACTCAGGACCTCACTCCTTCTCTATGCATGCCATGCTAACCTAAGAGACCTGTCAAGGCTCCTCACTCTGACTCCTTTATGGTTTTTCTACCCTTAGATTTAATTAGAGGCCTCATTTTCAACACTGTGTGCCCTCTGGCTGCAGGAGACAAGGGCCACTTTAATTGCTGCTGTGGAGGCCTTTTGACGTTGCCATCATGCCTCAAGTTGGTAATTGGCTGACCCGAGCTTGTCATTCTCTTTCATCAAGTCCAGGCTGTTAACAAAATCCAGGAAAGTCTCCCATACTGTAGCTACTATTGCCTCTGTATACTTTCCTGCCAGCTCCTGCAGAAGCCAGTGCTTTCCTCCCAGCACGCTGTAAGGGAAGGACTTGGTAGCTATGATTGTACTGCAGAGATTACATCACCTCTACCATCACCTTAGTGACATCAACAGTGAACTCACTGATGTGAATAGCATCTAAGACCCTGCCAGGAGGCCTCTGTTACTATCACTTTAATGGGTGATGTGATCCCAGCAAGCAGAACAGGATGATGGGATAGATCAGGAAGAGAATCAGTGAAGAATTTCCTGTTGATGACTACAACTGTGTTCAACTGAATTTTGGTTTTTTTAAAAAATTGAATTCTTTATTGGTACATTTTATGTACACATCACGATCAGGCTCAACATTTGGAATTTGTACCAGTATATGGCATGAGTTAATTTTCATTTTTACCTATTCCCCTATCCACCCTACAACCCCCAACCCCTATATACATATGCTTGCTTGTTTCCTTCCTTTCTCTCTCTCTCTTTCTTTCTTTCT
>PVIC010016064.1:0-34412 GCA_004025085.1 Thryonomys swinderianus | reverse complement strand
CCCCCATGTCCTCCCACTAGGAAGTGGATCCCATTGAAAGCCACACCTTTGCCACCAGCACCCTCACCCAGTTCTGCATCCTCTTCAGGAGGACCTTCTTGTCCATCCTCAGGGACACGGTGAGCCATCGAATCAGGGGAAGGAGGTGTGGGGCTGGTCTTTGGAGGGCCGCAGCAGGTGGGATGAAGGTCCCGTGGGTGTATCCAAGTTCCCACTCCAGTGCCGCTGTGTATTGTCCCTGCTCCTCATGACCACCTCTCCTCAGGTCCTGACCCACCTGCGGTTTGTCTCCCACGTGCTGATCGGTGTTCTCATTGGTCTCCTCTACCTGCACATCGGCGATGACGCCAGCAAAGTCTTCAACAACACCGGCTGCCTCTTCTTCTCCATGCTGTTCCTCATGTTTGCAGCCCTCATGCCAACCGTGCTCACCTGTGAGCAGAGCTGTCTGGGTGCGGGTGTGGGCACTGGGTCAGAGCAGGGGCAGGGGTCAGCCAGCAGCACCTCATCTGCCTGTGTCCTCAGTCCCCTTAGAGATGGCAGTCTTCATGCGGGAGCACCTCAACTACTGGTACAGCCTCAAAGCGTACTACCTGGCCAAGACCATGGCCGATGTGCCCTTTCAGGTGAGCCTCATCTCCTGCCTGGCATCTGCTCTCCTATTTTTTTTTTTTTTTTGAAACAGGGTCTCGCTTTGTAGTTCAGGCTGGCCCTGAGCTCACTATGTAGCCCAGGCTAGCCTGGAACTCAGCAATCTCCCTGCCTCTGCTTCCCGAGTGCTGGGATTATTCCACTACCTTTCTCCTCCCCCTCCTTGCCACTTCTACCCTTTCCTTCTATTCACTTGGAAGATAGGTATTGGCACCTACTATGCACCAGGCTCTGTGCTAGGTGTTAAGGAGAAGGCAGCAGGCTAGTCTGATTTACAGGGGTTTTTTTGTGTGTTTTGTTCTCTTGAGACAGGGTTTCCTTATGTAGTTCAGGCTGGCCTTGAACTCACTGTGTAGCCCAGGTTGGCATGGATTTATGTTAATCCTCCGGTCTCAGTCTTCTAAGTACTGGGATTACAGGTATGTGCCACCATACCTGGTCTTGACCTTGTTGAATTTAAGTTTCAATGAAATAACTGATAATAAGGACAATAGTAATCCTTTAAGTGACTCCAAACCCTGTTACGTGCTGAAGGTGAGCCTCAGGGGTACAGTGGTTGCCTGCCAGGGGTGAGCCCTGGGTTCAGCCACCAGCACTGCCAAGAAAATAAAACAAAAACTTAGAAGCAACACAGGCCACTTTAGGCTCTGAAGATTTCTAGCCACTTGCAAATTACAAGATATTAAGCAAGTCACCTTTGTTGCAGTACCATCTATAATGAAAACGACAGCAGTATCTACCTCCGGTTGTTTCAGAGAATTAAATGACTGAATACATGTAAAGGTTTTGTTTGGTTTTGTTTTATATTCAAGATTGAACCCAGAGCCTTCACACTGAGGTACATTCCAGCCAACTTATTTACTGTTTATTTGTTTTGTTTTTTATCTTTTTTTTTTTTTTTGAGACAGGATCTCGCTTTGTAGTTCAGGTTGGCCCTGAGCTCACTATGTAGCCCAAGCAAACCTGGAGCTCAGCAAACCTCCTGCCTCTGCCTCCCAAGTGCTGGGATTACAGGCATGAGCCACTACACTCAGCATTGTGGTGTGTGATACTGATTGCTGGTGGGCGTGAGTCACCATGACTGGCATTGTGATATGTGGTTACCAGGGATCAAACCAGGGGCCTTGTGCTTACTAGGCAAGTGCCAGAACCACTAAGCTAAATCTCCAGCTTTTTTTTTTTTTAAAGTTTTTTGAGACAAGGTCGTTGTAGTTCAGGCTGGTCCTGAACTCACCATGTAGCCCAAATTAGCCTCAAATACACAGCAATCCTCCTGCCTCTGTCTCCTGAGTGCTGGGATTACAGATGTGAGCCACCACACCCAGCATTGTGGTATGTGGTACTGGGGATCAAACTCAGGATCTTGCGCTTATTCGGTAGATGCCAGAACCGACTGAGCTAACTCCCCCTTATTTAGGTTTTGTGAGATAAGGTCTCACTATGAAGTTCAGGCTAGCCTCAAACTCACTATGTAGCCTAGGCTGATCTTGAATTCAGGGTGATTCTCCTGCCTCAGCCTCCCAAGCATTGAGATTATAGGCATCTACCACCATATCTGGCTCCTTTTTTATTTTTTATTTTGAGAACATGGTTTCACCAAATCACTAAGTTGCCCAGGCTGGGCATACACATGCATCCTCCTGCCTCATCTTCCCAATGCTGAGATTACAGGTATGTGCTACCATGCCCAATGATGTAAAGCTCTTAGAATAGCACTTAGCACATAGTGAGTGCCCTAAGCATGTTAGCTGATTTGTTGTGATTGCCAGTATTGTCTTGAGCCAAGCATATTACAAAAATGTATTCTCAGGTAAACAGTGCAGTGTGCCAGGGCACTTGGCTTCTGGATGCCTCTGGTTGGATTTCTTCATGCAGGGAATAGTCTATAGGAAAGGTTATAGTGAATTCAGTCCCTGTGCCCAGGAATCAATAATCTCTGTTTTAAAAAAAATGGCTGGGGATGGTGAAGTTTGCCTGTAATGCCATTACTGGGGAGGGTGAGGCAGGAGGATTATAAATTTAAACTCAGCCTGGGCAATTTAGTGAGAACCTCTCTCAGAATAGAAAAATAAAAAGGACTGGGGATGTAGCTCAGTGTGAAGGCTCTGGGTTCAGTCCCTAGTACACGCATACATACATAAAATAATTTTGTGCTAGGTGGTTAGCATCCATGAGGCCCTAGGTTTGGTCCCCAGCACCATAAAAGCAAACAAATACAGGCTGGGTGTGGTGGCACACACCTGTAATCCCAGCACTCGGGAGGCTGAGCCAGAAGGATTGTTGTGTGTCCAAGCCCCACCTACACTATATAGTGAGTTCAAGGCCAGTCTGAACTACATTGTGAGATGCTGTCTCAAAAACAAAACAAAACAAACAAACAAACACAACAACAGCAACAAAAGAAACAAAAATCCCAAAACAAGTCCAATAAATCATGGTTTCCATTTGAGCTTTTTAAGATGATATTATGGATACATATAGATGGTAAAGTGAAGCAAGTTAACCTGTCTCTCAATGCTTAAGTTACATTTTTGTGATAGAAGCAGCTAAGATATCTAACAAGAATCCCTGATACAATATAATTTTATTAACAATAGTTCCGGTATGACATGTCAGCTGTCTGGAGTTGCTGATCCTATGTGTCTATTTCCTTGTATCCACACAGTTGATAGTCTCTTGGGGAAGCAGAACACGTGCTAGAGAGAATTAGTTCATTAACAGTGTAAGGAATACACTGGTTCGGATGGGGAGGACTTCAAGTGTTCAGCGGAAGCCAGAGAGGGCCTCAGGGAAGAGGACTCAGGAAGAGTGAGGCCCAGAGTGTCACAGAGGGAGGCACATGTGCCAACTTGCAGCATGAACAGGACTGCAGGGAGGGCAGGCTGGGCTCCCTGGGAATAGCCATGCCAGCGTTTCATTCCCAGGTGCCCCTGGTTCAGAGTCCCCTGCCCCCCGTGTGCCTGCCCCCAGGTGGTGTGCCCGGTGGCGTACTGCAGCATCGTGTACTGGATGACAGGCCAGCCAGCCGAGACCAGCCGGTTTCTGCTCTTCTCAGCCCTGGCCACGGCCACTGCCTTAGTGGCCCAGTCTCTGGGACTGCTGATCGGAGCCGCATCCAACTCTCTCCAGGTGGGAACGCTGGCGTGGGGAATTCACAAGCCAGGGTAGGATTTTATGGGAGAAACAGGGGTTGGGATCAGGGATGGGATGGTCTTCTGGGAAACCCCCGGGGCCCACCTCGTGATGGCATGGCCCCCTGCCTCCCCTCCAGGTGGCCACTTTTGTGGGCCCAGTAACTGCCATCCCTGTCCTCTTGTTCTCTGGATTCTTTGTCAGCTTTAAGACCATCCCCACCTACCTTCAGTGGAGTTCCTACCTCTCCTATGTCAGGTGAGTGCTCTTCCCTCCAGCCCGCCCCTCTCCCCCAAAGGTCCTGCTTAGTACTTCCTGGGTCATGCCAGATCTGCTGCCATCACCCTTTGGGCAGGGGTGCCCTGGCTGGCCACAGAGATGAGGATGATGCAGCTGGGCTCCGGCGATCTGCTGAGGGGACGGGGACTCTTGCTCTGTCCTCTCTGATGCCCCTGTGTACCTAGGTACGGCTTTGAGGGTGTGATCCTGACCATCTACGGCATGGAGCGTGAGCAGCTGTCATGCTCAGAGGAATCCTGCCAGTTCCAGGACCCGCAGAGCATCCTGCAGGCTCTGGATGTAGAGGATGCCAAGCTCTACATGGACTTCCTGGTCTTGGGAATCTTCTTCCTGGCTCTTCGGCTGCTGGCGTACCTTGTACTCCGTTACCGGGTCAAATCTGAGAGATAGAGCCTTGCCCTGGCCTTGCCCAGCCCCCGCAGCAGGAAACCCTCGGCCTCAGCCCTTTGGGACTGTTTTAACCTGATAGACTTGGGCACTGGTGGCTGGCGTAGTGCCCTCCCCTCCCTTGAATGCTCCGGACCGGCTGTAGGACTGTACCGCCGGCTGCCAGCCACCAGCCATGGCCCTGTTATGGGGACTCCAGGACACCCACCATGCCCAGGAGCCTTCCCAGGTTGATGCAGTTTGTAGCTTCCTCCCTTCTCTCTCCACCACCTGCATGCAAAGACCACTGGGAGACTGCCACCCTCCTTCCTTTTCGCGGCACCCTTTTCTGTTGTCTGTCTGGGAGCCCCGGGATCTCTGGGCTCCTACTTACAACTGACCAAAGTGGCCCCCTCTAGGGGTCCCCATCACACCAGTATTTGTAAACCAGGCTGCTATAAGGTTGGAGTTCCGGGGCTGGACCCTGGTGGGGTCCCCTGGGAGTCTTGTGCTGGACATTGTGATGGAGCAGGGCGGGGCTCTGGGGTCTCCTCTTCCTCCTACCTCTCTCCCACTCCCAGGCCCGGGCTGACGTGGACAGTCTGCCGGGACAGAAGCTGGATATTCTGTCTGGGTCACACTCCCAATCCTGGGGATTGGAGAGGCTGGGGCGGGGGGGTTATCCCGTCCCCTCTGGCTGGGGGCAGGGCTGGGGGCATTCTGCAATACTGTCTGTGCTTCTCTGCCACTGGCCACTGCAGCTGGAGAACGCACTTTATTTTGGAGGGTGTGGGGGGGAACCCAACCCAGCCCACCCTTCGTGCTGCTCCTTACACACGGTTCCACATGCTCTTCCTGTCTCTGAGTGATGGTCGCAAAGATGCAAACAGGCAATCTCAGCCCCCCATAGGCTCTACCAGACGGCCCACAGGAGGAGTGGAGGTGGCATGGCGATGGTGGCAGTGGGTGCTGTGGAGTTGGCGGTGCCAACCTCCTTCTGGGAACCCCACGTTGGAAACTCTGAGGATGGGGCTGGTGCTGCCCGGGGAAGCTCTGAGATCAGGAAGTGTCTCCTGCTCAGTCTTCCTCCCGAGGCAGGGGTTGGCACTGAGCACGAGTCTCCTGGAGTCTCTCAGGAGCCAACAAGCACAAGCACTGGCATAAGCTGGCCTTGCCCTCGCCACTCTCCAGCCCTCCTTTTGTGCTCTAAGCTGGCATTCTCACTCTCCTCCCCTTGCCCGACTGCCTGCCCCTCCCATCAGCGGGTGGCCCCTGGGGCCAGAACAAGAAGCCTTGGGACCCAGGTGGCGGACACACCTAGAGTATGTCTGAGTCTCCTGGTGGGCCTGGGATCGTCCCGATTTCCGCCCCCAAGGCTTTCCCTCGACTCCTGTACACGCGCCTCTGCCCCTCCCCTGATCTTCCATCCACAGAGGTGCCGGTTGTATTGGTGGGATTTCACCCATTATTAATAAAGCCTATATTTATACAGTACACCGTGTGGGTGTGTGGGTCTGCTACCTACTACCACGGGCTGGGGGGGCCTTGGAGCTCCTGACAAGATGCCTGTGAGCTTCAGGGAGCCTGTGGGAGGCGATGGTGAGCCCTAGGTCAACCAAGTTAGCAAATGTGGGTCTAATGAAATATCTGTATCATGTGCTTTCTACATCCCCCAATGCTTCAGGGTCATCATCTCAGGGGGGAAGGTCCACACGGATCCTGTTCTATCCCTCTTGACAAAGCGTGGGCCCATTGTGTGGAAGAGAGGACTGAGACTTGGGTTAAGGTCCTCTGCCAGTGGAGATTTGGCCTCCCACTCCTGTTGTTGGCATTGGTCGGTGGCCCTGTTCACGGTGGGTCCTCCGGTTGCCTGTAGTGTCCCACCATGTCTGTAGCATGGTGTGTTCTTGCTTGAGCGATACGTGACAGTTTCTTCAGCTTTTACAGTGAGGGAGTGTCTCTGTGGGCACGAAGAGAGCCCCATCCTGGGATGTGAGTAGCGTGGACCTCACTGGGCTTACTCTGCTCTTTCTCCTTTTCTCCCCTACTTTTTTCTTATCAGGTCATGCCTCTCAGGGCTGAGCCATAATCCACCGGGACTGTGGGTCATGGGTTTGGAGTAGGCAGGTCTTCAGAAGGTCTTGAGGGCTGGCAACAGGACAGTCTGAGAAACCGGCCATTGTCTTTTCTTCTGGGCCTGAAGGTTGGGAATTGGAGGGAGGGATTAGCACCTGTCCTGCCAGCTGCCTGGATCCCTCCACTCGAGCCATGTGTGGAGTTAGTGCTCTAGGCTGGGCTAGGGCTCACTGTGTAACAGGTGAGTGCTTGGCTAGAGATGGACTAACTTTATTTGTTTGTTTGTTTTTTGAAACAGGATCTCGCTTTATAATTCAGGCTGGCCCTGAGCTCACTGTGTACCCCAGGCAAGCCTCGAACTCAGTAATCCTCCTGCCTCTGCCTCCCGAGTGCTGAGATTATAGGTGTGAGCCACCACAACAGGCATTGTGGTATATGGTACTGATTGCTGGCGGGCATGAATCACCACACCTGGTACTGTTGCATGTGGTTACTGGGATCGAATCAGGGACCTTGCACTTGCTAGGCAGGCGCTGGAACCACTGAGCTGAATCTCCAGCTCCTAACTTTGCTTCTTATGGGATTTTGGGCTGAGAGTAGGAAATAGGAAGATGTCTGAGTCCTATTTCTGGAAGTCTAGCAAGCTTTAGGGAGAGTTTTGAGAACTCCTTTTTCCCTGGAGTGATGTCAGTGGACAGCTCTTTGTTTTGAGACAGAGTTTCAGGATATAGCTCAGGCTGGCATTGAACTCACTGTGTGGTCCAAGCTGGCCTTGAGCTCATTGTGATCTTCCTGACTCAATGACCCAGAGTGCGAGATTACAGGTGTGTGTCACCAGGCCTGGCTCATACATGGCTCCTTACAAGACAAAGGGCACGGAAGACCAGCAGCTAGTTTTTCTGAAGTTATTTTTACTCTTTTTAAAAATGCAAATACTGGGCCGGGGGTTAGCTCAGTGGTTCCGGCGCCTGCCTCACAAGCGCAAGGTCCTGAGTTCGATCCCCGGTAACCACATAGAATGCTGGGCGTGGAGACACGCCCACTAGCAATCAACACCGCATACCACAATGCCAGACGTGGTGGCTCACGCCTGTCATCCCAGCATTCGGGAGGCAGAGACAGGAGGATTGCTGAGTTCACGGCGGCTTGCCTGGACACCATAGTGAGCTCAGGGCCAGCCTGAACTACAAAGCGAGACCCTGTCTCAAAAGCAAAAAAAAAAGAAAATACTTTTAAAAATTGATTTTATTGGTACATTTTATATACACATTATGATCACATTCAACATCAAGGGTTTGTACCTGTACAGGACACATCTTGATTGTCCTTTTTTCTCTTTTCCCTGCCTTCCCTACAACTCCCTATCCCCTATATACATAAGCTTTGTTTCCTTTTGTTTAACCATCAAATTTTTCTTACCCTTCTTTGCTAGCCCCTACCCCTACGTTTCCTTTTGAACATTTTGTTCCTATTTCACAATACATAGCATACATTTTAGAACTCATTTACACCTTCAGTTTCTCATACCAGAGAAATGATATGGTATTTATACATCTGTGTCCTATTTATTTCACTTATGAGTATGTCCTCAAGGTACATCCATTTGAGTATAATTGACTTAAATTTATCATTCTTTATGACAGAGCAATACTCCATTTTATTTTTTAAAAACCACATCTTTTTTATCCTGTCACCTGTTGGTAGGCATTTGGGCTGTTTCCAAGATTTAGCTATCACAAAAATTGCAAGGGCTGGAGATTTAGCTCAGTGGTTCCAGCACCTGCCTCGCAAGCGCAAGGCCCTGAGTTTGATCCTGGTAACCACATGCAATGCTGGACATGGTGACTCACGCCCACCAGCCATCAATACCACATACCATAGCGCGGTGCGTGGTGGCTCACCCTTGTCATCCCAGCACTTGGGAGGCTGAGGCAGGAGGATTGCTGAGTTCCAGGCTTGCCTGGGCTACATAGTGAGCTCAGGGCCAGCCTGAACTACAAAATGAGACCCTGTCTCAAAAAAAAAAAAAAATTGCAAATACTTGAGGCAGGAAACCCAGGACTGAGTTCAAGACCAAACTATCTTTAAAAGGCAGCCAGGCAGACAGATAGACAATCACAATACCCTAATAAAACAAACAAAACCCTCACAAACAAACAAACAAACAAAGAGCTTGTAATTTCTGCTGTTCTGGAGACTGAGGCAGAAGGATCACAAGTTCAAAGCTAGCCTGGGTAACTTAGTGAGAACGTATTTCCAAATAAAAATGGGAAAATGAACTGGGGATGTAGCTCAGCTGCAGTATACCCCTGGGTTCCATCTCTAGTAACACACACATGCACATAGAACAAAAATTGCAAGTACTTCTGAAAGTGTTAACCATTTACAAAGTCACACAATTATGTTTCCTCAGGAACTAAAGAAGACAAATAGCTGTTCTGGAGCCAGAAAGAGTCCTTGTGGTGCAGAGAACACTTGTGGCACGGTTCACATATTTGCAAAGAGACCTTTTATCATTCCTACAGCAATCGTAAGAGACAGCTAGAAGGCTGAGGCAGGAGAATTGTCATGATCACTATCCCTTCCTTCTCTTTTATTTTAATTAATTTATTTATTTTGAGACAGGGTCTTGCTTTGTAATTCAGGCTGGCCCTGAGCTCACTATGTAGCCCAGGCAATCCTCAAACTCAGCAATCCTCCTGCCTCTGCCTCCCGAGTGCTGGGATTACAGGCCTGAGCCACCACGCCCAGCACTGTGATATGTGGTACCAACTGCTGGTGGGCTTGAGTCACCACACCTGGCATTGTTGTATGTAGTTGCTGGGATCAAACAAGGGACCTTGCGCTTGCTAGGCGGGCACTGGAACCACTGAGCTAAATCTCCAGCCCTCTTCCTTCTTTTGATACGAGAAAAATATAACTCCCTCTGCCCTGCTTCCCTGCCTTGTCAAAAATGCTAATTTCATGGTCTTTCAAGATCAAGCAACGAAGTTGCAAGCCAAAGAAGGAAATTAGAAGAGTTTTACTGGAAGGGGAAGAAGAATACCTTCTGGATTTCTAGAAGTTTTTCAGAAGTTGCTGTATCTATGGTGTATGGGTATGGATTAAAGGTATGTGAAAACTAAATTAGTCTGTTCATTGGTTTAGCATAGTTCTAGGTGTGGGTGGTGCCAACCAATAGGCTAGTAGCCTGGGTAGACTAAAAGGGAAAGGAAGGCTCACTGCTGATACTGTTTTCTGTGTACTCTTCCATGCACTGTTTCTCCTCTGCCATGCCACCCTGCCTTGCATCTAGCTGACTATAAACAGAAACCTCTATAAACTGTTAGCTAAAAGAAACCTTTTCTCTTTTAACTTATTGGTATTGGCTATTTTGTCCCAGCAGTAAGAAAAGTAAGACCGGAAGGGAGTGTGGCGGGAGTATGGTGGATATTCTGGTCAAGCACTTGTGTGTCTGGTACCTATCCTGGCTCACTGGACCAGTTGGTGCTAATTATAGGATAATCTCAAGGTGCTGTTTATTTTCCAGGCCTGGCTATTGCATCCCCATCCTGAGGTCTGGCTCTCTTTAGATTTCATCCAGCCACATTTCTGAGGTCTATTTTTATGACTTGCTTGAGGCCCCAACCCTTCTTTGAATATATATGATTTTTATTTATTTATTTATTCTTTTGGAGACAGGGTCTTGCTTTGTAGTTCAGGCTGGCCCTCAGTTCACTATGTAGCCCAGGCAAGCCTCGAACTCAGCAATCCTCCTGCCTCTGCCTCCCGAGTGCTGGGATGACAGGCGTGAGCCACCATGCCCAGCACTGTGGTATGTGGTACTGATTGCTGGTGGGCATGAGTCACCACGTCCAGCATCATTACTGGGGATAAAACTCAGGACCTTGCGCTTGCGAGGCAGGCGCCGGAACCACTGAGCTAAATCTCCAGCCCTATATGAATTTTTATCTAACTTAGTTGCCTATCATACTTTTACGGAAAAGGAAACTGATATTAGGGAAAATGACTTGAGTAAACTCTCAAGACATTGTGCTTTTGCCATTGGTGAGCCACATGTTGTGCCTTCCACTAGTCCGATACTCTGCCAGCCAGGGAATAAATGTGCTCTGGCATCTAGGTGTGATTCCCAAAGTACCCACAGGCTGGGACTCAGCCACAGTGCTTTTTAACACAACCCTAGGAACCACACCTGTGCAGAGTGCTGGAGGCGGAAGTTGACTAAGACAGTTCTTCATGCTGTGACTCTTAGGGCACCTGGCGCCCCGTCCTGAGGTCAGACACAGAGGACACACCCACAGCATGACTCATAGTGTTTCTGTCTTTGAGAGACCAAATTATATGTTATTAATAAAACTTACCTGGGTGTCATACACAGGGAGGAGGGGGACAGTTTGCTCTGTGGCATTCAGTAACAGCAACCAGGCGACTGCCTGCCTGGCAGGACTGGGTAAGGGGAGTGATACAAGAAGAGTCTCTCAGCCCCAAAGGTTACCCTGAGACCACAGTGATAGCTTGCTGTAATTTCCCTCCCCATCCCACTGAACTTCCTTTGGGCAGGACCTCCTTTACAATGTAAATGTGCCAAGATCCCCTGAGTTTCTCTTGCTAAATTGCCCAAGCTAGTCTGGAACTTGGGACCCTCTGTGTGTCACCCCTCCTGCCTGACTTTTTTTTTTTTAATGTTCAATTCAAATGTCATCTCTCCTGCCAGAAGCAGTTAGTAACTTCCTCTTCTTGGCTTTCCTAACACTGTCTCTGAGGTGCATGATTTGTAAATACGGTTTCCAAGCCCTATTCTCATGAGCAACACAGGGCTTAATGCTGAGGCTTAGGCCTGAGGCTTATGGACTGCAAAGCCCCCACCCTAAGCCACACAAAGAACATTCTGGGCTCACATAGCCCTGACAGAGGAAGCACTCTTGGGGGGGGGGTGCTCCTTACTAGCCCAACACCACACGCTAAATGCCCAAAGGATAAATGCCCAAATGAAAGATCAACATTGTCTTTAGTTGGGATGGAGTAGATTACAAAGCCTCTTCCCAGCCCTGCTCTGGGGGGGCTGTCTGTGAGATCCTTGTCGCACACCTCTGTTCCCCGCGTGTTGCACACCTATGTTTGCATGCGGAGGTGTGCCTTGGTTGTAGGCGGTGGGTGGTTCCTCCGTCTGGGCTATGTGAGCCCTGGGTGTTCCCCTGTGGCATGAGGGTTGGGGCTCTGAGGACCTGAAGTCTCAGACAGGAAGAGCAGGTTGATGCGGGAACTGTCCTTCAACCACATTCTTCTGTCCTCACCAGAGTGACAAGAAGCTGCATACAGAGGTCTGGGGCCTGAAGAGGGCCAGGTACAAAAGCGAGAGCCCAGGAAGGGCTCAGGTATTTGCCTGGAGGCAGACTGAGGAGGTGACAGGCGCTGGGGGTGGGAAAGGAGAGAGAGAGGGGGGAGGTCGCGTTGCTCTGGGATGGGTGTTTCAGGAAGGGCCTGGGCTGAGGTTGGGTGGCCTGGCTCCAGCGTCTGCCTCTGGCTCATCCATTTTCCAACTGGGTCAGCCTGCCAAGTCTTCTCACCGTTCTGAGTTTCAGTGTCTTCATCTGTAAAATGGGGGTAACCCAGCCTGGGAGGTGGTTAGGGAAGTCCCTGGGCGGGACTGGCGCCTGGGAACCTGCAGGGGGCAGTACCGGCAGCGGGGCGTAAGGCGGTGCCGGTGGAGGGCGGGGCGGGGCGAGCCGGTTGGGGCCCGGAATCGCGGCTCCGCGCCCCGCCGCCACCGGCCCCTCCCTCCGGGGCCCGCGGCCGGGCACGGCGGCTCGCGCGGGGGTGCGCGCTGTCGGGAGGCCGACTGCCGGGCCGGCCATCCGGGCGGGCGCTGGCAGCCGGAGGCGGGCAGGAAGTGCTGCGCCGAGGGAGCTGGGAGTAGGAGTCAGCGCGTCGGGCCGCGGCAAAGGCCCAGCTGGGTCTGTAGCCCCTCCGGGCCGGCTGGGCCGCTGCGCTTGCAGAGGGCACCGGCCGGTGCCGAGTGGGGAGGCGCCGAGAAGTGCGGCTGGGACTTGGCGGCTGGAATGAGTGGCACCGGGCTGGGCCTTTGGGAGGAGGGTGATCACAGTTTCTCCTGTGGGTCCCCGGAGCCGTGTGGAAGTAGGAGAGCTGCTTGGGACGCAGTCTGGCAGGCGACTGTGGGCCAGCGGGCACCCTGGAGACTTAGGGGATCTGGCCCCGGATGTGATGCGAACCCTGCACTTTCCCAGGTCTTCTTTGGGAGGGAGCAGTCTTAACGCTTCCCCTCCAGATGGGACAACTGCTCGGAATCCCATCAACAACACCCTAGCAAGCTGCTGCCCTGGTTGGGCCTGTTACACCATGCCATCCTACGCAGCCACTTAGAAAAGGTTGCCCTCCCTGAATCTCTGCTCTCCAGAAACTGGAGCTGTGGGGCTCAGGAAAGACTTCCTGGGGAGAAGGATCTCAATAGTGGGTGGGATTCTGATAGTGAAGAAAAGCCATTCTGAGTTGAATAAAGTTAAGCAGAAAGTTCGGAAAGCGAGAGCAAGAATGCAGTGAGCCTGGAGAGTGAGGCTGGGGGCCAGGAGTTGTTACCTTAAGTAACCTAGGACTTGGGGCAGTCTGGTCCAGGGACTGGAGCGGGCTGAGAGAGCACGCAGGGCGGCCCTGCCGGTAGGACACCGGGGTCCTGTAAACCCGCCGGCTTTGGGGTCCGAAACTGGAAATCACTGGAAGGCACAGCGGTTGAGAGGGCTGGAGGACAGTTCCCACTGATGGGACCGGCAGGGGAGGAAGGACTGAACATGGAGGTCGGGTTTCCAGTGTGCCTGAGGGAAGAGCTGCGGCTGTGTAGCTAGAAGGGGAGAGGGACCGAGGAGTCGGGTTTTACATGGATAAAATTTGAAGCAGAATATCATTATGAATATGTCAAGTCGGAAGTTCATTCACTTGTTCATTTATTATTTATATTTAGAGGCAGCTTACATAAAAGTCACAGAGAAGATAAAATGATAAAACCATTAGAACTCAGCTAAAAGGACCTGATGGCCGGGGACCAAGGCCGAAGGGAGTGGATAATAATTACTGGAAACTGTAGGCTCAGGAAAGCTGTTGAAATTGAACACAGGACTCCTGTCTGAGCTCACTGGCAACCAAGGGGATTCCTGCAAGCAGATTTTTATTTTGTTTTTTTGAGACAGGGTCTGTGTGGCCCAGGCTCACCTGAAACTTGTGGGCATCCTTCAGCCTCAGCCTTGTGAGTGTTGGGGTTACAGGTGTGCGCCGTTGCACCCAGCAGCTAAAAGCAGACTATTGGGCTGTAAGTGAAGCCTCAGGAGAGACACACATGGTGGCAGAAGATGAGATGGCATCCTTCAGGGTGGGATTATCAGAGGAGGAAAGAGCTGAGCCCGGCCTGGGGGATGTCCCTCCTCGCTGGCATGGCGAAGGCCATGGTGGGGAGGAGGGAGTGGTGGCACAGCTGTACATTCACACCATCCTTCTTACAGGGGAGCAGCCTCCACGCTCTGACCTTTCCTCCCAGGATGCGGTGGGGCCGCCATTTGTCCAGGGTGTCTTGGGGCTCCAGTCTGAGAAGAACACCCCGGCCGCCAGGTGAGCAGGAATGGGAATGTCTCTTTCTACCTGTCCTTGCTCTTCACAGTCTGGATGGTGTCTCCTGGAGTCCAGGGATCTACACACCAGGGGCACTAGGCCCAGTTTGGGTTCTCTAGCTGGTGACATTTGCATGTCACTTCACCTCCCCAAGCTTCCTTTTTCTGAGTCCTAAGGTAGGATTAGATGATCTTTTGGGGTCCCTTGTAGGTACGTAAGTCCAAGAATATTTGTCTGATTTTCTTTTGCATTTAACAGATTTTTTTTTTTTTGAGACAGGGTCTCGCTTTGTAGCTCAGGCCGGCCCTGAGCTCACTATGTAGCTCAGGCAAGTTTTGAACTCAGCAATCCTCCTGCCTCTGCCTCCCAAATGCTGGGACTACAGGCGTGAGCCACCACACCCGGCTCATTTAACAGATATTCAATGAGTGTTTGCCCAAGCCCAGGTTAAGTCTAGGAATATAACAGTGAACAAAAGCAGATGTGGTTTCTCCACTTGTGAGGGGTTAAATGTTAATCAAATAATCTTGTAATAAAATACAGGATTGCATAATAACTGCTACAGAGGGACGCTTCGTGTTGCTATGAGCACAAATAACAGGTCTGTGTACACATGGGGACATGTGGATGGGATCTGTAGATGGTGTTTCTTCCTGTTTTCTGTAGATGATCGTATCCCCTTCCTGATCCACCGGAGTTGGCCCCCAAAAGGGGAGCATCCTCTTGAGCCCCTTAGGTGAGGACTTGGTGTCACACCTTAGAATGCCTTTGGGCACACCCTAGGAGATTGGAGAGGGCCTGGATATAGCACTAAGTTGATCCCCTTGAAGAGAGGACTGGGGTTCTGGGAGTGGGGAGCATATAGAGGCAGCTGCAGGCACTGGAGGAAGTTGGCTTAGATGTAGAAGTCATGGTGGGGGGTGGGGCGCTTGTGAGAAGTGGGTGGACCTGGCATTGTTAGACTGAATTCCATGCGGGCAGTTGGGAGTGGGGCATGGAGGGCCAAGGGCAAAGGCTAAGACCCTGGGGAGATGTGAGAGTGGGTGACCAGCGGTGGGCTTGGGTCTCGTGCAGTGGGAAGTCCAACAGAGCAGCCTGGACTCAGGGTCTGTGCAGGGCTGAGCCCCAGAGCCAAGCCCCAGCTCACGCCCTCTGCTTGCTCCCAGGGCCTTTGTGCACCACTATGGAAGCTCAGCAGACAGCGCTTCCCCTTCGGGGAGGCACGGACCGCTGTTCCAGAGCACCGCTGCTGCTGGTAAAGGACTGGGTGGGATCCAGACAGAGGGAGGGGCTGGCGGCAGAAGCAGGACGAGAAGTGTAGAGGAGCCACTGCGGCATCTTCTGCGGTCCCTCCTTCCTTGCCCCGCTCCTCCCAACTGTCTGCAATACCTGCCTGCTACACTTGTGCACTGCACAACTGACTACAAAGCAGTTGGAGACACATTCTCTACCTTCAACCAACTTTGGGGCCAGCAACCACCGATGCCTGACTATGAAGCCGGTCAGTGCAGCCTCAGCATGACATTGCAGAAGCTCCTCGCCGTCTGCACAGGGGTTCCAACCTTTCCAGATACCCTTATTTTCTAGTCCTGGTTCCTAGAATCTGTGGGTGCTGTGTCTCGATGCCCATGCTCATCCTGACTCCAACATCTCTAGCCCCTTTCCTGGACCCAAATCTCTTGTCTTCCCATCTAGAAGCTATCTGTCAGCACCGCCAGAACCTGGCTGAGTGGTTCCGCCGGCTGCCCAGGGAGGAGCGCCAGTTTGGCCCGACCTTTGCTCTCGACACAGTCCATGTCGACCCTGTGATCCGTGAGAGCACCCCTGATGAGCTGCTTCGCCCATCTTCGGGGTTGACCTTGGACCATCAGTCGCCTTCAGCTGGGCTCCCCCCGCTGGCCCTGTCTCAGCTCTTCGACCCAGATGCCTGTGGGCGCCGGGTACAGACAGTGGTGCTGTATGGGACGGTGGGCACGGGCAAGAGCACGTTAGTACGCAAGATGGTCCTGGATTGGTGTTACGGGCGGCTGCCAGCCTTCGAATTGGTCATTCCTTTCTCCTGTGAGGACCTGTCATCCCTGGGCTCTGCCCCTGCTTCTTTGTGCCAACTTGTGACCCAGCGCTACCCATCCCTGAAGGAGGTGCTGCCCCTGATGTCTGCCGTGGGGCCCCGCCTGCTCTTTGTGCTGCATGGCTTGGAGCGTCTCAACCTGGACTTCCGGCTGGCAGGCACAGCACTCTTTGGTGACCTCAAGGAGCCAGCTGCACCACCTGCCATCATCGTCAACCTGCTGCGCAAATACATGCTGCCTGAGGTGAGTGACTGCTTGCCACACTCTGCCACTGGTGTCCTTTGACCTGCCTTAGAGGTAAGGCAGTGGTGGCAAACATATGGCACTTGTGTCACAGTGGGCACACTGTCAGCATGCCAGCTAACTGTATGAATTGTTTTTTCTGAAACCTCAATACTTGGATTTAATTACAGTGTTGGCACTTTGTGATAAATAAGTGGATTTTGGGTTACAATCTGGGCACTTAGTTCCCCATTACTCCTCTAAGGAGTCTTGCTTCCTGGCCCACATGTTTGTTGGGTAGGTAGTTCAAGTCCTGGCCTTTCTACTTCCTGGTTGTGTGAGGCTGAGCAAGTCACTGACCTCCCCAAGCTTCCGTTTCGGTGTCCTAGAGTCATACTGATCAAGTGAGACCCCACGTAATATGGTGAATTTAGTGCCCTGGACCATCTATGTAGGTACTCAGTACTCTTTAGTTACAGCTACTGCTGTCACTGTTCGCTTCATCCTTGGATGACACTAAGTCTTTAGGGGCTTGAGGTGAGGTAATCAGGACGCACAGGTCTTTTTTTTTTTTTTTTTTGAGACAGGTCATGCTGTGTAGTTCAGGCTGGTTTTGAACTTACTATGTAGTTTAGGTTGGCTGTAAACTCGTACCGATCCTCCTGTCTTAGCCTGTCAAGTGCTAGAATTGTAGGTGTGTCGGCGTTTTTCTTAACTATCAAATATGCCCTTCCCAGGCCAGCATTCTAGTGACCACCCGGCCCTCTGCCATTGGCCGCATCCCCAGCAAATATGTGGGCCGCTATGGTGAGATCTGTGGCTTCTCTGATACCAACCTACAGAAGCTCTACTTCCAACTCCGCCTCAACCAGCCTGACTGTGGGCAGAGTGCAGGTTTCTCGGCCACGCCAGCTCAGCGGGACCACCTGGTGCAGATGCTGTCCCGGAACCTGGAAGGCCACCACCAGATCGCCGCTGCCTGCTTCCTGCCCTCCTACTGCTGGCTTGTCTGTGCCACCTTGCACTTCCTGCACACCCCGACGCCCGCCGGCCAGACCCTCACAAGCATCTACACTAGCTTCCTGCGGCTCAACTTCAGTGGGGAGACGCTGGACAGTAGTGACCCCTCCAATCTATCCCTCATGGCCTACGCAGCCCGAACCATGGGCAAGTTGGCCTACGAGGGTGTGTCCTCCCGCAAGACCTACTTCTCCGAAGAGGATGTCCGTGGCTGCCTGGAGGCTGGCATCAAGACTGAAGAGGAGTTCCAGCTGCTGCATGTCTTCCGCCGGGATGCCCTGAGGTTTTTCCTGGCCCCGTGTGTAGAGCCAGGGCACCAGGGCACCTTCGTATTCACCGTGCCTGCCATGCAGGAGTACCTGGCCGCCCTCTACATCGTGCTGGGCTTGCGCAAGACGACCCTGCAGCGAGTGGGAAAGGAGGTGGCTGAGCTTGTGGGCCGGGTTGGTGAGGATGTCAGCCTGGTGCTGGGCATCGTGGCCAAGCTGCTCCCGCTGCGGATTCTGCCTCTGCTCTTCAACTTGCTCAAGGTAACAGCCCGGGACCTCCAACCTCGCTCTTCCCTCCCAGGACCCCAGCTGCCCCCCTTCTGGCCCCTGGAGCACTCGCCCCTCTCCCAGTAGGAAAGTCCTGCCTTTTGCATAGCTGTAGATCTTCCCCTGAGCTCGGTTTCAGCTCTGGGTAATTGGTTTCTACAAAGGTGGAGGCCTGAAGGATGAGGGGAGAGAAGCCATAGCTGAGAAAGGCGTAGGGTTTGGAGGGATTTGAGGTCACGGGGACTTTACTGACAGTCTCAGACGGATTAACAGCGGTTGCCTTCTTCATCTCTCCTCTCAGTCTTTGTTGCCAGGAGACGGGGGTCAGTACAGCCCAGGCTCTGTCCCTTCCTTTGGCAGCTCAGAAGCTTGATTGCATCTGTTTCCCCAGACATGATTAGGTTCTGGGAGTGATGACTCATCCTAACTCTATCACCAGAGACAGGTTTATACAGCAGATGCTGTTTTATTCATTTATACTGGGAGGATGAATGGCATTGGTAACTGGCTTGGGATATTCCATCCTGGGTGCAAGCCTGAGGACTGGACTGGGAGCAGGCGGGTGTGCGGACACCTGAGGGATGGAGCCACTTCCTCAGGTTTCTTCCTTTCGTTTTTCATACTAACCTGGATAGGAAATATTGTTATGATCCCTTTCATACAGATTTTTAATTTTGAGTGGTTTTTTTTTTTTTTTTGAGTCTCACTGTACAGTCTAGGCTGGGCTTAAACTCACTTTGTGTCCCAGGCTGGCCTCTAACTTGCAGTGATCCTTCTGCCTCAGCCTCTTAGGTGCTGGGATTACAGGTGTGCACCACCACGGCTGGCTTGATGGTACCTCTTATAAATGAGGAAACTGAGGCACACAGAGAACAAATGTGTCCAAGCTAGTAGGTAGAATAGCTGGGAAATGTGCAGTTTTGGGATTCTGAGTGTTGTACTCTTTTTTTTTTTTTTTTTGAGACAGGGTGTTGCTTTGTAGTTCAGGCTGGCCCTGAGCTTACTATGTAGCCCAGGCAAGTCTCGAACTCAGCAATCCTCCTGTCTCTGCCTCCTGAGTGCTGGGATGACAGGCGAGAGCCACCACGCCCAGCACTGTGGTATGTGGTATCGATGCATTGTATGTGGTTACCAGGATCGAACTCGGGACCTTGAACTTGTGAGGTAGGCGCCGGAACCACTGAGCTAAATCTCCGGCCTGAGTGCTGTACTCTTTCTGCTAAACTATCTCTGGGTTATTTCTGCCCAGCTGTGTTGGATCGCTAGGTAACTGTAGTTTTCTCTAGGAATGAGTCAGTAGTGGTCTTGCAAAGGCAGGGTCCTGGTTAGTGTTCACGGCATTTCAACATTTTTTTTCTTTTTGTAGATAACAAAGATTAAGAGCAAAAGAGCCAGGCATGATAACATGTGCCTCTAATCCTAGCACTTGGGAGGCTAAGGCAGGAGGATTTGCTACAAGTTCAAGGCTAGCATGGGCTACAAAGTGAGACCCTGTCTCAAAAACAAAAACAAAAGGGCCGGAGGGTTAGCTCAGTGGCTCCGGCGCCTCCCTTGCAAGCACAAGAACCTGAGTTCGGTCCCCGGTAACCACATATAATGCTGGGTTGGAGACACGCCCACCAACAATCAACACCGCATACCACAGTGCCGGACATGGTGGCTCACACCTGTAATCCCAGCACTCGGGAGGCAGAGACAGGAGGATTGCTGAGTTCGCAGCGGCTTGCCTGGGCACCATAGTGAGATCAGGGCCAGCCTGAACTACAAAGCGAGACCCTGTCTCAAAAAAACAAAAACAAAACTAAGAGCAAGGATCCAGCAGTCTAGCAACCTGGGTTCAAATCCAGGCTGTGTCACTAGCTCTGTGACTCTTGACAAGTTACTTAACCTCTCTATGGGTAGGGATTTCGCTCAGTGGCACTATGCCTACCTAGCAAGCACAAGGTCCTGTTATTATCCCTGGTACCACAAAAACAAACCGAAAACAAAAACAAACAACAGAAACCTCTCTGTGTTTCAGATTCCAGTTAAAAGGAAATCATTATAGGGCCAGAGATTTACCTCAGTGGTTCCAGTGCCTGCCTAGCAAGTGCAAGGCCCTGAGTTCGATCCCTGGTAACCACATACAACAATACTCATGCCCACTAGCAATCAACACCATGCCTGGAGTGGTGGCTCACACCTGTAATCCCAGTGCTTGGGAGCCAGAAGCAGGAGGAATGCTGAGTTTGAGGTTTGCCTGTGCTACATAGTGAGCTCAGGGCCAGCCTGAACTACAGAGCCAGACCCTGTCTCAAAAAAAAAAAATCATATCATTTAGTGGTCTTAAATGAGAATCAAATGAATCAATCCTCAGAGTCTGGAAAACAGTAAGTGCTATTTCATTGTTTCTCAAACAAAAGAAGGATCCTGCAGCCTCCACTGCCTCAGGGAGTGGAGGTCACAGAGGTAGCTGAAGCTGCATTTCAGGGTGTGCTTGCTGAGTCTGGCTGCAGTTCAGGGCTTAGGGGCCTGACAAGATGGATAGTTGTCTTCAAAGCGCATTATACCATTTTTCAAAGGAGGGTTTTCCTAGAGAGGACTGGTCCATTCTGTCTCTTCATAAACCTATGTTTTTTTCATTTTATTATAGTTTTGTTTATTTGTATATTTTGTTTTGTCTTTGTGGTGCTGGGGGTTGCACCCAGGGTCTTGAACATACTAGGCAAGTGTTCTACTTATACCCCAACCTTCTTTGTATGCTTTTTATTTTTATTTTTATTTTTATTTTTTGAGATAGGGTCTTGCTTTGTAGTTCAGGCTGGCCCTGAGCTCACTATGTAGCCCAGGCAAGCCTCGAACTCAGCAATCCTCCTGTCTCTGCCTCCCGAGTGCTGGGATTATAGGCGTGAGCCACCACGCCCGGCATGCTTTTTATTTTTGAGATACAGTTTTGCTATGCAGTTCTAGCTTGATTTGAAATCGTTACGTAGCACAGGCTGGCCTTGAACTCATGGTAATCCTTCTGCCTCAGCCTTCCAAGAGCTGGGATTATAGGCATGTGCCATCATGACCTCTATTGATTCAGCTTCACAAGGTGACATTTCTAGTCTCGTCCCCAGATGAGTGTTGGAGGAGGAGGGACACTGGTACCTCCACAGCAGGAACCTCTCCGATAAAAGTGAGAAGCTGGGAGTGGTGGCACATGCCTTTGATCTCAGCATTCTGGATGGCTGAGGCAGGAGGACCCCATGTTCAATCTCAACCTGAAGAATTTAGTGATTTAGGGAGAGACTCTCAAAAAATGAAAATGGCGGGGCCGGAGGGTTAGCTCAGTGGTTCCGGCGCCTGCTTTGCAAGCGCAAGGACCTGAGTTCGATCCTCGGTTACCACATATAATGCTGGGTGTGGTGGCTCATGCCTGTAATCCCAGCACTCGGGAGGCAGAGACAGGAGGATTGCTGAGTTCGCGGCGGCTTGCCTGGGCACCATAGTGAGCTCAGGGCCAGCCTGAACTACAAAGCGAGACCCTGTCTCCAAAAAAGCAAAAAAAAAAAAAAAAAAGAAAATGGCTTGAGATATAGCCCAGGGCAAAGGTCCTGGGTTCAATTCTTAGTACTGTAAAAAGCAAAACAAAACAAAATGAAAAAATTTGGGAACCGCTGGGAAGCTGAAGCAGGAAGATTGACAGTTTGAGGCCAGGTTGAGCTACATGGGCAACTCAAGGCCAGCCAAGACTATATAAATAGACCCTGTCTCCCCCAAAGAAAAAAAACCCAGATGGTTCAATGCCAGAGCAATGAGCAATGGAACCCACCCTCTTGCCCCTCTGAAAGGGGCCTAAGACTACAGGCCAGTGGCAAAGCATTTATCTGGCACGTGTGAGGCCCTATGTTCAGACCCCAACACTACCACAAAATAAAACTAGAACCATTGCAGGGTGGGAGATGCTATCGGACACCTCCCCAAACATTCGTTTCTTTGTCAAATATTTGGACATCTGTGGTGTGCCAGGCAGTGTGTTGAGAATCTGAGGGAAAAATCAGTGAACAGAATTGCGGGGTTCTTCTATGCTTTCTGATTTTATAGTGTGAACACAAAATGTCAACTAACTATATAATGAAAAATTATGACCAGTGCCTAGAAAAAAAAAGTTCAGGTGCTGTAAAGTGTGTGCTGCAGGAACCTCAGGGTTGGCATAGGTGATCAGGAAAGCTTCTCTATGGAAGGGTCCTGGGAACCAAACCCCTGCAGACACCAAGGGACAGCGGGTATGCTCACTCCTTCCTGTCTGTGTTTAGGAAGAAGAGAGAGGTTCCTGCCTGCCTGGTGGCACACACTTGTAATCCCAGCACTAAGGAGGCTGAGGAAGGCTTGCCACAAGTTTGAGGCCTGTCTGGGCTGCTTACTGAGTTCAGGGCTAGGCTGAAACATAAAGTGAGACCTTATCTCAAAAAAGCATAGGAAAAAAGTTCCTAATGCCAGAAGTGGATTAGACAGGTGTTTCAGAGCTAGCCCTGGAAAGGCCTGGCTGAGCTGAATCATGAAAAGTGTTGCATTCCAGGCTGTTTAGTTTGCCACGTAGGCACTAGGGTCCATGGAGGTGTTGTAGCAGGAGCATAGTGTGATCTAGCAAATCATGAGGCTGGAGCTGGAACTGGTACATATAAGCTGCATGTTGGTGGCTGAACAACCACACAGGAGGTCACTGTACCCTCCCTGCTGCTGCTTTTCCAGGTGGTTCCTCGAGTGTTTGGGCGCATGGTGGGGAAGAGCCGGGAGGCCGTGGCCCAGGCCATGGTGCTGGAAATGTTCCGAGAGGAGGACTACTACAACGATGATGTTCTGGATCAGATGGGCGCTAGTATCCTGGGTGTAGAGGGCCCCCGGCGCCACCCCGATGAGCCCCCAGAGGATGAAGTCTTTGAGCTCTTCCCCATGTTCATGGGGGGGCTTCTGTCTGCCCACAACCGGGCCGTGCTGGCTCAGCTAGGCTGCCCCATCAAGAACCTGGATGCCCTGGAGAATGCCCGGGCCATCAGGAAGAAACTGGGCAAGATGGGCCAGCAGGTGCTGCCTCCCTCGGAGCTCCTTGACCACCTCTTCTTCCATTATGAGTTCCAGAACCAGCAGTTCTCTGCTGAGGTGCTGAGCTCCCTGCGCCAGCTCAACTTGGCGGGTGTGCGTATGACTCCCCTCAAGTGTACCGTGGTGGCAGCTGTCCTGGGCAGTGGAAGGCATGCCCTGGATGAGGTAAACTTGGCCTCCTGCCAGCTGGACCCTGCTGGGCTGCACACACTCATGCCTGTTTTCCTGCGTGCCCGGAAGCTGGGGTAAGAACCTGTCCCAGCACAGGCATGAAGAGAAGAAAGGGTTTGGGGAGAGAGAAGGTACTAGGGAAACCAACAATCCAGAGGAAGGACCAGAGGGTGTGTATTCACTTGTTCTCTGTTGCCATAACAAAACACCTGAGGCTGGATACTTTATAAAGAAAAGAATTATATTTCACTCCCAGTTTCGGAGGTTGAGAGTCCAAGATGGGGCAGTTGCATTGGCTCAGCCTCAGAAGAGGGGCCCCTGGTCTGCATTACAACCTGCATGCAGGGCAGGCCAAGCACAGTGTAACCTTGCCTTCTAGCAACCCACTCTCAGGAAGACTCACTAACTCTTCGAGACAAACATTAATCTCTTTCCCCAGGGACTGAAATGCCTTGCACTCCCTTTTCAAGGTTCTGCCACCTTGGTCCCTAATGTGGCAGTCCCAATAATGCCACCCTTGGGACCGAGCCTCTGTAACTCAAGAACCTTGGGGGATGAACCACAGCCAGATCAAATCCATCTGGTGTAAGCGAAGGTGACGGGATCAGTAGGTGGGAGTGCAGGAGGCAGGCAGGGGTGGGAAGAGCGCTGTAGAGGGGAAGCTTCTGTGCTGAGCTCCCTCCTTGCTCTCTCACCTCCCCTCTGGCCACCTTCTGCTCCAGCTTGCAACTCAACAGCCTGGGCCCTGAGGCCTGCAGGGACCTCCGAGATTTGCTGCTGCACGACCAGTGCCAAATCACCGCCCTACGGTGAGTGCCTTGGGGGGAGGGGCTCTGGCCACCCTGGCGGCCAGCGCATGTTGAGGGCAACTCCCTGCCTCACAGTGTACCCGGCGCGGTTCGGGGACTCCCACTCCCAGGATTAGTACTAGCAGTGGGACAGCAGGAAGGTGCCACTCCCACTGGGGCCAAGACAGCCTCTCCCGGCCACACCCGCCAGGATGTGAGCCACCTGCCTGGTATGGAGCCACTGATCCCCCCTGGTTCTTCTCCTGCAGCCTCGGGGTGACCCTACGGATGGAGACTCAGTCAGAGTAGGAGCCCCCAAAGGGCTGGCTGGTCTATTAGGACCCTCATTTCTAGTTGGAGTGAGGGGAGGTGAGGGAGGAACAGAGAGGGAGGAGCCAGGGGGCAGGGAGAAGCAGAGGCTGGGGAGGCAGTGAAAAAAGGGAGATGGCAGACAGTGGTAAGGAGAGGAGAGAAGGGGGTCAGGAAGCAAAAGAGGTAGAAAGAAGGCCAGGGGTTTAGCTCAGTGGATCTGGCACCTGCAAAGTACTTTCTCTCAGAGCCTCTCGTCTACATGGCCCCTACCCTGTCCCCTGCTCCTGGGCCTGCGGTTTGGGCCTGGGCTCGTCCCCACCCAGACTGTGTCCCGTCTGGCCAGCATAGGGCATCTGCCACGAGCCCCCTCTAATGTTGGTTGCTTGTGGCCGTAGGCTATCTAACAACCCACTGACAGCAGCCGGTGCTGCCCTGCTGTTGGAGGGGCTGAAGGGAAACACCTCGCTGACACACCTGTCCCTGCTGCACACTGGCCTTGGCGACGAGGGCCTGGAGTTGCTGGCTGCCCAGCTGGACCACAACCATCAGCTGCAGGAGCTGAATGTGGCCTACAATGGTGCTGGTGACAAGGCGGCGCTGGCCCTGGCCAAGGCGGCCCGGGAGCACCCTTCCCTAGAGCTGCTGCAGTGAGTCCTGTCCCTGGTCCCTGGTCCCTGGCCCTCGCCCCTCAGTCCTCTCCTCTCTTCTGGGTTCCTTCTGCCCCAGGACTGCGCTGGGCCTGGGCCTGGTGCTGTCCCTTCTGGTTGAGCCCTAGCCGATCCACCTCTGTGTGTGGTCCTCAACCTGTCCCAATTCCATACTGTCATTTCTTCTAGGGACCTATCGTCCCCGTCCCACTGAAGTCTCATGTCAGTCCCTGCCCCCCCAACATGAGCCATGGGGGGCTTATTGCAAATTCTTACTGCAGTGCGTGTGGCAGCCAGGGGCCGAGTGAACCAGCCTGTCTCCTGAGTCTATGCACCCGCGCTGGGCCTCTTTCTCAGCCCCAGTGAGTGATGTCTGCTCTTCTCTTTCCCACCAGCCTCTACTTCAATGAGCTGAGCCCAGAGGGCCGACAGGTCCTGCGAGACTTGGGGGGCACTTCTGAAGGCGGTGCCCGGGTTGTGGCATCCCTGACAGAGGGGGCAGCTGTATCGGAGTACTGGTCAGTGATCCTCAGTGAAGTACAGCGGAACCTCAACAGCTGGGATTGGACCCGGGTCCGGCGCCACTTGGAGCTGCTGCTTCGGGATCTGGAAGATAATCGAGGCGCCACCCTTAATCCTTGGCGCAAGGCCCAGCTGCTGCGTGTGGAGGGTGAGGTCAGGGCCCTCCTGGAGCAGCTGGAGGGCCCTGGGAGCTGAACAGTGTGGCAGCTGAGACCCGGCAGTAGGACCACTGGCCGGATTCCTTCCCTCTGGCCCAAACTCTTTGCTGCCTGGCTTGTTTTACTCTTTCTGTAAAGGTCCCCTCAGCTGGGCACAGTGATGCATGCCTCTAATGGCCCAGCCCCTCAGGAGGCTGACGCAGGAGGCTTGCAGTTTTGAGAGCAGCATGGGCGACTTACTGAGACCCTGTCTCAAAATGAAAAAAACAAAAAGGCTAGGATTCTAGCTCAGTGATAAAGTGCTGTTCAACTTTCAATACTAAGGGGGAAAAATTATATATATATATAAGCTTTTTTATATATATATATTTTTTATATCGAGAGGCATATATAATGTTGGAGGCAAAGCAGTGGGCACAGCTGTGCCATCTGTCCCTGAGGCATGTCCCCCAGGGCCTGTAAAGCTGGAACTTCTGGAGTCAGAGTCAGAGGTGGTGAATCGATGCTTGGTCTTGGGGATGGGACACACCTCTTCTTCGCGTGGCCAGAAGGATGAAGGATGTGGCCTTCAGGGGCCACCTTGCTCCGTAGCACCACCACCTGTCTTGCTTCCCCTTCCTCTCAAGGAGCCTCTGTGCCACTGAGGGGCACACTTCCCACGTCTGCCATGCCAGGGCCTTCACTCCTGCCTTGTGCTCACCTATGGGCACTGCGGATGCCTCACATCGGTGCTTTCCCTGTCCTTCATGTTCTCTGCACCACACGGGCACTGATAATTTAGTGGCCTCCACGGGTAGGTGCAGCCAAATCGCCGCTATTAAAAAGCTGTGTCTTTCACCTGTTGTGCGTCCAATTCCTCGTTTGAGGCTGCCAAGAAAGGGCACTGTTCTTGGGCGCCTGGTCATTCTAATTAAGCTCTTGCACACTTTCTGTTGGAAGTGGTCCCTGGACACAGGTTGAGTGTGCAGGGGCTGGGGAGGGGCTCTCGTAGAGGATCCTGGGATGGGTGTGGACCATGATGGTCCACAGAACTCCTGTCTCCCTTCTCGTCTCTCTCTCCTCCCCAGGGCTTGCAATCTACCTTCCTATGTGCCAAGGGCAACAGGGGTCACTACAGGATCTCTGGAGAAAGTTGGGGCCCAGGAACGGGCAGGAGGAACACACATACTTCCCCGGAGGATAAGGCTCTCATGGATGTTAACCATTACCCTAAGACTTCCATGGCTGCGTCTTCAAGGAGGCGGGACTTGAGAGGGGGTAGGTGGGACGGTCAGCTATTTACAATGGACCTTGTCCCTAGTCTGAGCACTGGGTCACTGATCCAACTATGGAGGCAGCTGCAGGTAGGAGACTGGGAGATATCCTCTGGAGGGCACTTAGGACAGTCAGTGTTGGAGGGCAGATGGGGAGGCTAGGGGTTAGTGGACACCTGATGCTGGGGGCTTGGAGCCCTGAAGCAAATACACAGAAGTTAGGAAGGAAGAAGTGAGTTGACATTTCTGTCTGCCTGGTCCACACCCTGTACAGATATGCTCAGATTTATGACCCACAACTTGGAGGGTAGGGCAGGGAGAAGACACAACAACCCCTCGTATGACATTAGTAAAAAGGGGAGAGACTCTTGGAGCTGAACAGAGTGGGCAAGAACTGGGTTTAGGGGTCCCCAAGTCCTTTCAGCATACTATCAGGGAAGAGGTGTGTGTGTGTGTGTGTGTGAGGGGAATTGCTTTTCCTTTCACCCCCGTCTTTGTCCAGTAGATCTTCCGGACACAGCGTCGCTAACTCTGTAAGTGGCACAAGGGTTGGGGAATGGCGGGGGGGAACTGAAGGCAGGGTGGCTCTTCAGGGTCATTAACACCTAAGAGAGTGCTGAGGACCCAAGTTCCAGCTGCTGACTTCTCTTACCTTTCCTGCCTCCTTGCAGGAAGTTTAAGTTTAACCCAAAGTTGGGCATTGACAATCCGGCCCTCTCCCTGGCTGAAGACTACAACTGCCCTGGTAACCCTCTCTCTTGCGCCCTGATAACCACTGCCTGTCCCTGGGGACACACAGCTCCGCACAGCCTCCTATCTCCTTGGCAACCACTCACTGTCCCCCTCTGATATCAGTAACCACGCAGAGGCGCGGGTGGGGGTGGTGCTTCCTCTGTCCTAGGCACCCTGCCCACCCTGCCACATCGCCCAAACTCTCCCCGGCTGGAGGAGTTCCCCGGCAGGAGGCAGCAGCTACCAGTCCTGCAACGGACCTGTGCTTGGGCTGTGCCCCTCCCCTCCCCCTTTCCTGCTGCCTACCTCCCCCTCCAGATCCCTGGAACTTGCAGCGGCCTCGCTTCTGTCTGCTGAACAAAGAGGAAGGCAGGAGTTTTGGTTTTCACCTTCAGCAGCAGCAGGGCAGGGCTGGGCATGTGGTGTGCAGGGTGGAGCCAGGCACCCCTGCACACCGTCAAGGTCTCCGGGAAGGAGATCAGATCCTGGCAGTGAACAGCAATGTTGTGGAACACGAGGACTATGTGGTGGTAAGGCTGGGCTGGGCCTCCCTGGGGTACGGGAGAGCATGCCAGCTCCCCAGGGAGGGAGGCTGCTCAGCCACCCCTCTGTCACTACCCTCCACACTCTCACAGCCCAGGACTTAGGGGGCCTGGAGAGGAAGGGTTGGGTAATAGCACTGGAGAGCTTGTTGCCACAGTGCAAAATGCAAGTTCCAGGGAGGTCCTGGGAGCTGGCAAGGGGGACACCTATCTCACCCCACATGCCTCTGCTTAGGTGGTGCGCCACATCCGGGCCAGTGGTCCTCGGGTGTTGCTGACAGTCTTGGCGAGGCACGTCTATGACGCGGTCCGAGCTCAGCGGGGAAACGATGCCCACCTCTGCCCTGTGCTAGGCTCAGGTGTCCGGCCCCGGCTGTGCCACGTACTGAAAGATGAGGGTGGCTTTGGCTTCAGTGTTACCCACGGTGAGCTTAGAGGCTGAGCCCACGGTCAGGGCGGCCTGAGCTCCTGTTCTGAGCAGGCAGCAGCCTGGAACTTGCTTTCTGTTCTTTGTATTTGGTTCCAGGAGCTCAGGGTCCTTTCTGGCTGGTGCTAAGTGCCGGAGGAGCAGCTGAGCGGGCAGGGGTGCCCCCTGGGGCCCGGCTGCTGGAAGTGAATGGAGTCAGTGTGGAGAAGTTCACGCACTACCAGCTCAGCAGGAAGGTACACTGCCTGCTGTTTCCGTTTCCATCGGTTGGGGCCCACAGAGGGCAGCCACTTCTCAATGTCTTCTGCAAATGCCTAACTTCCTCATGGTGGTGGGGGGTCTGTGGTCCTCTTTCCTCACCACCCTTCCCTCTGCAGTTTGTGTCAGGCCCTCTCCTTAGTGCCTCATTCCTGTGCCTGGTAGGAGGGGCTGTGAAGAGGTACCCGCCTCTTCCCTTCCTGTCCAGATGGCTGATGCTGGTGCCCCACTGGGTCCCCACAGCTTTGGCAGAGTGGAAAGCAGGTGACTCTGCTGGTGGCGGGGCCAGAGGTGGAGGAACAGTGTCGCCAGCTGGGAATGCCCCTTGCTGCACCCCTGGCAGAGGGCTGGGCGCTGCCTGCCAAGCCCCGCTGTCTGCACCTGGAGAAGGGGCCCACGGGCTTTGGGTTCCTGCTCCGGGAGGAGAAGGGCATTGATGGCCGCCTCGGTGAGCGGGAGTCCTGGGGGTGGGTAGGGAAGGCGAGCCTTGGGGTGTGCACACGCCTGCACGTGCATGCTTCTCAGGCCACAAAGGAGGGCTCCCCCCAAGCCCCAGCCCCTGGCCTCCTTCTCCTGTGTTCCCCTCTGGTGTGAACATGGCGACCTGGGACAGCACAGGGTTGAATCGGAGAGGAGTAGTGCCAATGTCCAATGTCTGTGTCCCAGGGCAGTTCCTGCGGGAGGTGGACCCAGGACTGCCGGCCGAGAAGGCCGGGATGCGGGCAGGGGACCGGCTGGTGGCCGTGGCTGGGGAGAGTGTGGAGGAGCTGGGCCATGGGGAGACAGTGTCCAGGATCCGGGAGAAGGGCTCTCGTGTTTCCCTCACTGTCGTCGACCCTGAGGCTGACCGCTTCTTCAGCATGGTGGGTGCTGCAGATGGGCTGGAGAACGGGCGGGAACGGGCAGGGCTCACGTGCAACAGGCTTGCTCCCTCTGCGCCTCAGGTTCGCCTGTCCCCACTCCTCTTCTTGGACAGCACAGAGGCCGCTGCTTCCCCCCAGACCACCGACTGGACACCTTTGGTTGAGACCGAGAGCCAAGCGGTCGAAGGCGAAGCTGGGTCTCCTGGTCCTCCTGGCTCCTGCCAGTGCTTCCTGTACCCTGGGCCTGATGGTGGCTACGGCTTTCGACTCAGCTGCGTGACCAGTGCGCCTTGTCTCTTCATCTCTCAGGTGGCTGATCTCTGTGAACCTTGGATTCTTCTCATCTTTACCCCCCCTTTACCTCTCCTAGAGCCCTGCAACACCGAGCAATCTCCTCCATGCTGTCCTGTGTTCTGTATGTCCCCTTGTCCTCCCAGGTGACCCCAGGAGGCTCAGCTGCCCGGGCAGGGCTGCAAATCGGAGACGTGGTTCTGGAAGTGAACGGGTGTCCTGTAGGTGGTGACGGTGACTTGAGAAAGCTCCAGCAGCTGGCTGAAGCTGAGCCACCCCTCTGCCTGATGCTGGCAGCCAGACCTCAAGAGGGCTTGGAAGCCCGGATTCCCTCAGGGTCTGGAGAGGTGAGGAAGAAGAGACAGAGCTGTGGACAGCCAAAGGCAAAGAGAAACCAGTGAAAAGGGCAGACTGGGAGGACCTCGTGGGGCTGCAGGTGGGGATTCAGGTCACGGGAGGTGAGGCTCATGGAGTAAGTCCTACACCTGGACATTCCAGGACAAGTTGGGCCAAGGAAAGGGAATTCTGCTCTGGGAACAACGTTCCTCTTTCTCTGTAGGACTGGGCTCTGGCCTCAGACGTGCTATAGAACAGCCCTGCTCAGCACAGATCTCCAGGTGGCTTTCTCCTCTCCGTTCTGCTCAGAGTGGGGGCTGGAGGACCCTGAGACCTCACCGACAGGACTGCCCAGGACTCCCTCCTCTCCCACGGGCTCCCTTCCAGCTGACAGTGTGGCCAGGGACCACGGGAAGAAGGGCTATAGAGGCCTGGGGCTCCAGGGAGCCCTGCAAGAACTTCGGAGAGCTGCGCACCAGGATGAAGTTCTGCCTGAGGAGGGCGCTGTGGGGCTGGCTGGGATTAAAACCATCTGGAAGCTGGCCTAGGTCTGACTCCAGTGTAATACAAGAGTTGAGAGACTAGTTATACCCTCCCTTGTGGACACCTAAAACTGCAAGAGAGGGTACCTAGTTACAGCTGTGTCGTGTTACAGGAACGGCCTTTTCTTGCAAATGTGACCGTTCGTCTTTGAGTTTCGGGGGAAAGGGAGAGGAAGTTTACATGCATCGAAAAGGGTCTAGGCTCGAGAGATGGGTTCCAGTTTCTTCAGGAGAAGAGTTGAGACCTTATCTGCCAGATTTCTCTTCCATCACACAGGCCTTGGGATAGTGGGTCAGTTCAGAACCGAACTGTGCCTCCTCCTCAACAAAGGCTAAGCGCGCAGCTCTGAGTTCTACATCGAGATACTTTATTGCAGGGCCTCAGAAGCTAGAGGTCCAGGGGGTCGAGACCAAACTGGCGCAGCAGCTCCTTGTGCCTGGTGTGGAGTCTCAGCGAAGCCTCATCCCACTGAGGTTTGATGGCCTGTAGCTTGGCCAAGAACAGGTCCAGGCTGCCCTGCAGACACCTTATTTGAACCCACAGGCCTGGTGTATCCCCTCCATTTGCACCTGGGATACAAGGTGCCCTTGGAGACCTGTGCCTTCCCTCGGGTTGTTGGTCGTCACACTAGCTGTGAGACGTGGGTACGGAGGGGGGCAGTGGGTGGATGGGGCTCTGAGGCTGGTGCTTACATCTAAGATTTCCTCATACTTGTCCTCCACGTCTGACACATGGGCCCGAAGCTGAGCCAGGGTCTGGTCTCGCTCGCCAAGGGCTCGCTCAGCCTCTTGCCTTGAAGCCTCAGCCTCTCTCTGGCAGGCTTCTGGAGGAGGGCAGAGGAAGCAAAAAGGACAAGATGCTGACACTCTATCCCTGGACAGCTGCCGAAGGTACCTGAATGGGGACCATGGGTGGATCATTCCAGACTCCCTGAGGGCCATCAACTAGACCTGCCAGGTGTAAGCTGAGGCAGGCGAATCACCATGAGTTGGAGGCCAACCGGGGCCACATAGTGAGTTCGGCGTCAGTCTGAACTACCTAGTGAGGCCCTGTATCACAACAAAAACAAAAACAAAAACAAAACAAAACAAAAAAGCTGAAGACCTATTGGGGTACAATAGAAAGAGCAGTGAGCCTAAGATAGGAGACATATCTAAAGTCTGGCTGTTATTTGTGATTTGTGTACTCTGGGATATAGCTCTCTTTGAGTCTCAGTTTCTTCATCTTTAAAGTAAAAATGATATATATCTTGGTTGTTGTGATTCTTAAATGTGAAAATGGATAGCTATTGAAGATGTTTTAGGGTAAGAATGCTTTAGGCCAAAATTATGAAAGATCTCTTTCGCCACGCTGAGATATTTCAACTTTCCTGTAAACAAGAGGGAAGAGAAACAAAGCCTTCTTGTTTTTTTTTTTTTTTGGAGACAGGGTCTCACTTTTGTAGTTCAGGCTGGCCCTGAGCTCACTATGGTGCCCAGGCAAGCCACTGCAAACTCAGCAATCCTCCTGTCTCTGCCTCCCAAGTACTGGGATTACAGGTGTGAGCCACCACGCCCGGCATTGTGGTATGCAGTGTTGATTGTTGGTGGGCGTGTCTCCATGCCCAGCATTATATGTGGTTACTGGGGATCGAACTCAGGTCCTTGCGGTTGCCAGGCAGGCGCCGGAACCACTGAGCTAACCCTCCGGCCCTTTTTTTTTTTTTTTTGAGACAGGGTCTCGCTTTGTAGTTCAGTCCGGCTCTGAGCTCACTATGTAGCCCAGGCAAGCCTGGAACTCAGCAATCCTCCTGCTTCTGCCTCCCGAGTGCTGGGATTACAGGCGTGAGCCACCACGCCCGGCACCTTCTTGTTTTTTTTATATTTCTGCTTATTTGGAGGGTTTATTCACTTATTTAGTGCATAGTTATTTAGGGTTTTCCAGACGGTAGGCCTTGAAAAGATGGAAATAAAGCAGTTGAACGTTTTCCCTTAGTTTTGTTGTAAAGGGAATATGTTTTGCTCAGGAGGCACAAAGCACTGGATTTGGAAAGTACAAGCAAAGAGGATATGGGAGACAGACCTAGATTTTTCTGTACTTATATCTCAGAAAGATATTTAAGGAAGACGAGTCAGGGGAGAAAGCAGCACAAATTCACATTCAGCCAGCAGAGGGCGATCTTTTGGAGAAAGACCTTCTATAGCCACTCTTTCACACTGGACCTTGTTGGTGGCCTTCTTCGTGAAAGGATGCAGGGTGGGAGAACTTACCTAGCTGCTCCCGCAGGTGCCTCACCTCTTCCTCTAGCTGCTTGCTGCGGGCTTCCATCTCCTCCTGCAGGACCTGGCGTTGGCGGCTCATCTCTAAGGTGGGGAGGGGCCAGCCAGGGACCCAGGGAGGATGGAGGCACAGAGAAAGGAGTGAGGTTGTGGGTGGGGAAGGCAGAAACATGGGAACTTCTTGGTCCTTTGACGATGCAGTTAAACCCTGAACATATATCAGCTGAGGATAGAGATTCCAGCCCTTCTTCCCACTCAGGGGATGAATGACATAATGGCTGTGACTGCATTTTGTACCCACAAAGCATCAAGCACATGACACCAGGCATTCAGGAATGTCTCCGGCTGGGATTGCCAGAGATCTGTTTTTGGATCTTTCTGGATCCTGCCTGTGCATGGATCTCTGAGCGGAGGTCTGGCAGTCATGTCCTCCCCGTGTAATCTTCCTGCATCTTTAGGCTTCTTGGTTGTCCTCTTCCAGGTGTCTTTTTTTTTTTTTTTGAGACAGGGTCTCGCTTTCTAGCTCAGGCTGGCCCTGAACTCACTATGGAGCCCAGGCCAGCCTCGAATTCGGCAATCCTCCTGCCTCTGCCTCCCGAGTGCTGGGATGACAGGCGTGAGCCACCACGCCCGGTACAAGGTGTCTCTCTTTCATTTGCTGCTTGACTGACCACATACCTGCAAATAAGGCCTTCTCTTCACTTCGGGCCGCTTCCAGTTCAGTTGCCAATCCTTGCAACCTCTGCCTCAGCTGGTCTACAGAAGCCTTGGCACGGTGGGCCTCGTCCCTCCATATAGCTGGGAATAGTCCCAGAGCCACCCTCAGAGCTGGCTTCGGGTCAAACACAATCAGACCCCATGGGCTCAATCAACTCTGCCCACTTCTGGAAACCTGGCGGCTGGGTATCTAGCTTCTTACTCTGTTTACTCCCCCCCACCATCCCATGGGCTGTTTATTACTAAGAAGTGAAAACCATCACCATGTTTTGGCTAAAAAAGTACCTTCTTGCCTATTGGCCTAGCTACTTGGTATATTTAGGCAAAAGGTTTGCAAGTTAAGGCCAGACTGGGAAACTTAACAAGACTCTGTCTCAAAACATAATAAAAAGGGCTGGGGGTACAGCTCAGTGGTAAAGTCCTTGCCTACCATCTGCAAAGTCTTGGGTCCCATCTCCAGGATAGGGAGGGGGTAACATTCTTCATCAGCCCTTATTCCCCAGCCCTCCCTCACAGTTGTTTTTTTTTTTTTTTTTTT
>PVIC010016063.1:0-34334 GCA_004025085.1 Thryonomys swinderianus | reverse complement strand
GAGACTTTGTACACCTTCTTATAGTAGTATAAGAGAAGAAATAGGGCAGCCTAAGAGTCCTTTACTTCTGGGTATTGCTTCTGACAAGAAGATAGGAGAGGGTTTCAGGTCAAGAGGTAAGTAAAGGGATCTAGGAGTAGATGGCAAAATAGAAGCTAGATCCCCCCCCCCTTTTTTTTTATCTTGCCTGGTCTCTCAGCACGGCTGCAGTGTGAAGGGGCACAGGAAATGGCCCTGCCTCCTCTAGGACCTTGTCCTCACAATGCAGCTCCGGGATGGGAGTGGGGCTGGCTGCCAGGCCTCAATCCTCTGTGGTGGGGATTGGGCCCCTGGTCTGTACCTGACTTCTCACTGCATGGCTTCTGGGTGGAGTGAACTGGTGGGCAGGCCTCAGTCCTCCGCTGCCTCCGGGAATGAGTGGCACCTAGGGTCGCCGAGTCAACTGTGCTGGCTTGGGGTGGAGCGGACCGTTGTGCAGGCCTCAGTCCACTGCCGCTGCCGCCGCCGCCACCACCAGGAATGGAATGGCGCCCAGAGCAGTCGGGTCGTCTGCATCGCTCAGGGTGGGGTGGGTCGGTGTGCAGGCCTCAGTCTGCTACCGCTGCTGCTGCTGCCAGGGATGGAATCTGTGCTAATGATCTTAAAACAGCAATTACAAATAATCATTCATTTCTGTTAGAGGCACACATTCCTTAAATCATAGTTTTATCTATATTTTACTCTTTGTTTTCTAATGAAAAGTTGTCATTTTAAAGAGATTCTAGTCTATTTCCAAATGAACTAAAAGTAAAACAAAAATGCAATTTCCTAAAAGGAAATTGATTTCTAAAATATATACTTGAGAGCTGTGAAGACTTACTCACTGGATTCTGGCCCAAGGATGAGTGATGAATACTTTCTAAGTATTTACTGGGGACCAAATCCTTTTTGGGTTGGGAGGTGTTGCAGTGAACCAACAGAGAAAGATGCTGTTTTATCAGGTTTCACTGATGCCCTGAAATGGTCTTCTATTTGGCACTTCCCCATCTATCTTGAGTTGATAGGATTGTTTGGAGTACAGTAATCATGAGTTATTTTCCTCCAGGAAAACTGACCAATGATTGGTTTCATATTTTGGGGATTTTAATAAGAAGAGTCATATGATCACTATCTTATGGTCAAAGTGGGGAGACTCTGTCGATCTCTATAAAATGAAGGTGGATCATGGGTGCTCCAGGTGATCTATGTCACTGGTTCTTAAACTTCAGCACGTAAAGCACCTTGGAACTTCTCAAGTGTGTGTTTCAGGCCCCAGTTGGAGAAACTGATTCTTCAGGTTGAGAACAATGCTTAAGAATCCAAATTTTTTAAAATTAAATTCTTCATTGGTACATTTTATATACAGCTCACAATCATACATAACATTGGGGAATTTGTACCAGTATGTGACACAAATTAATTCTCATTTTTACCCACATACCTACCTATCCACAACTCTCCACCCCTTATATACATGCTCTTTTATTTTCTTTCAGAATCATATTTAAAGAATCCAAATTTTAAACAGGCGAAGAGGTGTTTTTGTAAAAATGAAAACGATTCTTTTGAGGCTTATTCATTCTCTAATAGCACCAGACATAATATCAATAATGGAAAATTAGATTATTGTAAATTAAAAAGTTTTCGGACAGCAAGACAAATAATGGAATTGAGGAGACAACCACCAGGATGGGAAAAATGTTGCTAGCTACTCTTCTGATAGACAGCTATTGAGCTATTGTATAGAATATATAAAGAATATATATGTATAATATATATTATATATGTATATATCCCATAAAACAATTCTTTCTGTTTCATATTATTCTTATAGACTATATATATATTTATATAAATATATATTCTATATAGACTATATATAATGGTCTGAACAGTTGACTGAACAGTTCTATTCTATATAGACTAAATATATAATGGTCCCTATATATTCTATATAGACTAAAATAAGAAATGACTGAATCAAGAGCCCCTTGATGCTTATTTAAAATTCAGATTCTTAAGGATTATTCTAAAGCTGAAGACTGCATTTCTCCAAGCGGGGCCTGAATAGAGACTTCTTAAAAGATAAGTACAAATGGCCCATGGGTACATGAAAAAAAAAATGTTCAGCATCTTTAGCCATTAGGGAAATGCAAATCAAAACTACTCTGAGATTCCCTCTTACCCCCTCCGGAGGGGTATTATCAAGAACTCGCATCACACATACCACTACATGCATTACAACAAATTCTGGCAAGGATGTGAAGTAAAAGGAACCCATCTACATAGTTGGTGGGGATGTAAACTATACAAACACTACAGAATAGTCTACAAGAGAAAAAAGTGTTAAAATAATTTTTCATAGAAAAAATATTTATTTGGCATTAATTCTTTCCCAACATATTATTAAAACAGACATATGAATATTTCTAAATGGTATACTTTTACATAATTAAAAAAATCTAGCTTCAAGAATTGATTATTTCTAAATTTGTTTCAATATCCAGTCCCCATTCTCCTTGATACACTTTAAAGTCTTCTGCACACTTATTCCTTTCACTTGGTAGATCCCTGAGGACAGATCTGAGATGCAGATTAGAAGCTTTGTCATGGTGATTTTTCTAGTGCTAGTTTATGAGATGTTAAAATCAGGCTGAGAATACTTTCCATAATTCCTCATTTTAAAAGGCAAATTTCAATGCTCCAATATAGATAAAAATAAACTAAAAAATATTGTTGATGATACAAATATACAGCAACTGTGTGATCTAATAACCTTGATGAGATTCTCCAAGTGTTGTGAGATTGAAGGACTCTCATAGCAATTGCTGAGGATAAGGCCCACTCCTGTTGTCTACAGAGTGAAAGACGAAGCACTTCCAACTTAAACAATGGCTGAAGCATCCTTTATTTGCTTCTAGAATATCGCTCTGCCAGAATGGAAGTGGTTAGTATATGTGTTGCCGAAGCAAGCACAGAATGGAAGTGGTTAGAATGTACTCAGGATCAGAATAGTCTTTAGACATTTGATTAGTGAGAAAATTGCTACTTAAGAGTGAATAGAGAGGAACCAATACTCACTGCACTGGAAGAATAGTAATTATAATTAAAAGGAATGAACAGTTTGTATTTTTTTTTTTTTGCTTTTTGAGACAGGGTCTCGCATTGTAGTTCAGGCTGGTCCTGAGCTCACTATGGTGCCCAGGCAAGCCGCTGCGAACTCAGCAATCCTCTTGTCTCTGCCTCCTGAGTGCTGGGATTACAGGCGTGAGCCACCACGTCCGGTATTGTGGTATGCGGTGTTGATTATTGGTGGGCATGTCTCCACGCCCAGCATTGTATGTGGTTACTGGGGATCGAACTCAGGTCCTTGCGCTTGCGCGGCAGGCACCAGAACCACTGAGCTAACCCTCCGGCCCAACAGCTTGTATTTTATTAACATGTGTGTCATCTTTGTTGTTTATAGTTTTTAAGAATTAAGGTCTGATTAAAAGGAGTCTAAATAACTGCATGAAATTATGGTCCAGAATTATTTTCCACTTCACAGTCTGTGAGAATATCAATGATTAGATAGAAAATTATTTTATAGACTGTCAAGGTTGGCTTTTATCAGATATACTAGCTGGTGTGATCACAACTGTTCAATCAAAATGATTTTGGGCCCAGTGTATCACGCATCACACTGTGTACAAAGATTTATAACATGTGGTCTCAGCTGTTAGGGAATCAAGTAGACAGACACAGCCCATAAGATTGTGGCTACTTTGTAAAAACAATAATACCAAGGACATTTTTAACAAACAGTAGGAAATATTCAGGATGTGATTTGAATAATAAGTTTACAGGATGGATGAATCACTGAGTCAGAGTTGTCAGAGAGGGCATCACAGAGAGATGTGAGCCTCCTCTGGTTGTGATTTTATGCCAGTGAGGAAGAGGTATAAGTCAACTTTCTGTTATGATAGAAAAATACCTGAGGGGCTCATCTGAAAAAGGGAAAGGTTGGTTGGTTTGGTCTTATAGTTTTGGAGTCCATGGGTCTGCACCAAGGCAGTACTTCATGGTGAGTGTGCATGGCAGGGGAGACCTCTACAGCTTGTAGCTATAAAGAAAAGAGGGAGAAAGAGACAAGTATCTCACAGTCCCTGTGGAGGGCAGCATACCTAAAGAACATAAAGTTCCTGTTTATGACAGTCTTCAAACTTCTCCACCACTTTCCACTAGTGCCAAATGGAAACTGAGATTCTGTGCTATAGGAGTTGGAGAACGATCAACAGGAAGAAAGAAATCATTTAGGAAAACCTAATAGCAACATAGAGGAAGGACTGGAGGAATGGTTCTCACAGGGTGGGCATAGGATTTGTTAGGCATCCTTGAGATCAAAGCTACTTCCATGATCATACAAAGATAACACTTACCTTTCCACTGTGCTGATGTTTGTGCTGAAGATACAAAGCACTTTTCCTTTTATCAAAACAGTGGGACCACCTAGTGCTGGTTGTTTTAATATTCTTTATCACCATTCACTTACATTGAAGATGGATCAGTTTTCCTTATAAATGTTCTTTACAAACTGGTAAAAATAATTTACTTCATGAAATCTCAGTCCTTGAGCACATTTATTTTTAATATTATTTGCAGCAAAATGTGGGGTATATGTAGGTTATTGGGATCTCTACTGAAGTATGATGGTTTTCTTTAAGGAAATTAGTTTATTTTGAAGTGAATAAACCAAACCCTCAGTCCTCTGCTTTTATAAAATTGAATTGTTTATTGGTACATTTTATATATAGCTCACAATCACACTCAACACTGGGGAATTTGTACCAGTATATGACAGAAGTTAATTCTCATTTTTACCCATATTCCTACCCATTCACAACCCTCCCACCCCTTATATACATGCTATTTCTTTTTCTTTCCAAATCATATTTATTCTTTCCCTTCATTACATTCCCCCACCACATTCCCTTTGAATATTTTCTATTTAGTATCATCATTACTTAAGAGGTGGAGAGCTGTGGTAGTTCAGGTTAGATATTTGATAGATCTGCTCTAAAACAACAAAAACAAACAACAAAGCCAAAGTGAACCTAATGATTTAAGGATAACAATAGGCAACATTTGTAGCCAATGATAAAATCTGAACTGAAAATTCAATTTGAACTGAAAGCTTAAAGTTAGAATTTTGGAAAACTTTTCTGTTGCTATAAGATTAATGGTTTCCCAATACTTAGAGATATTTATGATCCAGTTAGTAGTAATATCAACAAAAGTGATATTTTTGTCCCTGTGAAATGAAATTTGTTATCACTGGGAGATCTACTGAACTCACTGGAGTAGTGTTTTGCAAATGACCAAGGCATGGTGTTACAAAATGAGGTGAATGTTAAAAAAGTCATTCAAAGTTCAAAGCAAACTAATGAAATGAATCCAATGACTCCAACTTAACAAATTCATCCGTGTAGACTCACTTGTTAGATTTTGTTGATAGTAATGTCAAAAAGTTTTTACATTAATCTAAATAAGCTATGAAAGACTCCTCTCTTTTTCAGTTATGTACATAGGTTGCATTTGTTTCACACATCATTCAAATTGAATACTGCAGCTGAATGCAGAAAATTGGAGGTAGCTTATTATATTTTTTGTTTTGGAAATGATATTTTATACAAATATGTGATTAGTGTTGATTTGTGGTAAGCTTATTATGTTAAATGAAGTTTTAGAGGAACAGTTTTATGAATTTCCCACTTCTAATTTCTAATACAGTAAATATCAACAGATATCATCTAAACAATAGTTCCTACATAAAAGGAAGGTTAAATTAGGTCATAGTTGTAAAAATTTATAAACTTTTAAGAAAATGAAAACAATGTATCATTAGTATGGCTTCTTGTGCTTGCTTCAGCAGCACATATACTAAAATTAGTATGGCTTCTTTACTACTCAATGAATTCATGAAAGAGAGGTGGGTGTTCTACAGTAAAAGTTTTGGGGATTTGTGTCTTTGGATGCTCATAGAACTACCTACAGTATCCACAAAGCAACACATTTGCTCTATTTTCTGCCCTCTCAATTGTGGTGAATGTTTCTTAGGGTACAGGAGTATACGCTCTACAACTGTGGGAAATACTGTTTTCTGGCTTCTAGCTGCTGCCATGCTGGGAAACAGAGAATTGTAGGGAACCACAAGGGTTAACACAATTAGGTGAAAATTAATTTTAATGGATATTGTGAAACTCTAAAGGAAAAAAGATTATGCTTTCCAAATTATTTGATGAGGCTGTCTTTTTTTTCAGGTCACTTATTTTCCACATAGCCCTTGAGCAGAGGAATCAATTATTCTCTTTGAATATCCTAGGCTCAATAAAGCATTATGACCATATGGACCTTGAGGAACTAGGGTCAGTAGGAGTTGAGCATCACACAGTGAGTGCTTTAATTCTTGTGATGCTAACAGATTTCAGAGAACATAGCAGATTTCAACTCGGAGTCACTGAGAAACACTCCCAGAGTTTGTGAGTATCTTATTGAGTTTGTTGTCGGGAGCTTTCCTTGGCCAGAAGAAAGACACCAGACAACCCCATAGCGGGTGAACCTCTTTATTCTTCTCTCCTCTCACACACTGGCTTCTTCCGGTGATCTTCCCCTTCCCTCCCGGGCGCCCGTGCTATATAGTAACAAACAGGAAGTTGAGGGGATTGGCTCTTTAGCTAGCGATCTGGCCTATTCCTATAGGCTCTGGCAGTTGCTGGGGAAGTGGCAGACTAGCAGGTTGGAAGGAGGAAGCGGTGAGGCCACATACCATGGTCCTGGCTCCCGGCCAGGGAGCCATCTTAAAGCGGCCAGCAACGCCCTTGGCGCAGTGTGGCTCTCAACATCTCCCCTCTTTTAATTTTACAATTAAGGCAGAGAAGGTGCCTGTCTTAGGTTGTCTCCTGCAGGGTTACTCCTTACCTGTCATGGGACGTCGAGGGTTCGATGCCCCCAGCCCTGTCTTAGGTTGGTAGAACCCCCAGGAAATCTTACCCGTCTCTGGCTACACTTCTAGCATGCCAAGCCACACTGCTGGTGACACCCCAGCCTCTAGAGCCTGAAGTGCTTGGACAATCCATTGGTGTTCCTGGTGTCTCTGTCTCTTACTCATGCGAATCCACCATACCAATAAGAGGAGGAGGAGATCAAGTACAACCCCTAATGCACCCATTCCTCCCCACACACGGGCAAACCCCAACACCTGGTGCAGCCAACTAGTCACCCCGGAAGTGAGACTCAGATCGACTCGAGTAGAATTGACCAGTCCAACAGCGGCGCAGGCCTCGTCCAGCAACTGGTCCATCTTGCACGACCAATTACCCCACAGGGCCATTGACAACTGACGGGACAGATTAGCGGCACGGGAATAATTGACAAAAGGGACTGGTGTGACACAGAGCTCAGATAGGTGCCACTGGCACCCTGTCTGTAACCGGAAAAGAATGTTCACTTGTTCTTAGAGTAGATCAACCTGCTGATTCACAAGCAAAAGTCCCGTCCGCAGGTGTTCTTGCACCCCAAGGTCTCTGTGTAAAGCTTCGGCCGTAGCCTGCAAAAGTTGATTGATGGTCGTCGCTGTTTGTATGGCGACTGTCAGTGCTGCGGCTGCTGCTGTGGCGGCTGCCAATGTCACGGAGACCGCGATGATAAGGGCAGTGATTCCGAAGTCTCTCTTATGGCGCTGAATCCAGATCATCTCACCTGAAGGGGCCGAAATAGGCCAGGGCACATAACGGGGCAGTCGGACGACCACTGCCCATGGGAACTCAGAAGTATTCCAGCACTGTGAGAAGAAACAACTCTGTACAGAATCAACTGTGGTACTATTAGAAACAAGGAAAAGGAAGGGCGGCCGTACACAGACCGGGGTGGGGTGGAAGGAAACAATGGTCCCAGGCTCGGTTATCCTTGTGGTCTCTTGGAATCCGATGGTGTAATTCCAGCTTATGCTTTGGTTACCTACACGGCCCCCTTTTATCATGCTCACAGTGGAAATGTCGGTGCAGCTTCCATTTTCCCCACAGAGGAGCCAGATATTAAAAGGATTTTCTGGGGCCGCTGCGTGGGGCTTTGATAGGTCCAATTGGGGCCCGAATACGTTGAATTCCGGTAGGAACCAACATAAGGGGAAAAGGTAAAGAAGCCACGCACCGCCCATTGGGTCCTCGAACCTAGGCACCCAGTCCACCAAGAGGACCATTCCTTGGTGCTCCTGCAATGAGGAGCCCACCTGGGTTGTTTTGGGATAGTCCCATTCCCCTTAGAAGGGTGAAAAGGGGCAGACCCCAGCATGACAGTGCCATGTGTTATATACGGAGTCCCATGCTTAGGGAGACCCAGCCAACCCATAGTGGTGTTATATAGGGTAACGCAAGGTGGGTCTGTGACATTCACCTCACGCTCCTCCCAGACATGGAAACACAGCAATCCCCTTAATGATACTACCAGGGATCGATTGTCTGGGCCAAGCTCAGGCTGAAAAGGAGTGAACGGGAGCTGTAGAGAACCACTGGTCGTGAGGAACCTGGGGAATACCTGAGCCGAGTGCGTCACTGGAAGAGGGAGGGGGAGGGTATCTAGGATTTTCCAGTGGTACTCATCGCTCATCCGGACTTGGGGCAGCTGTAGTAGCAGCACGATCATCATCACCAGCCACGACATTTCCATTGCGCCTTTCCTCGTCGGCCACTCATGTCAACCTTTCTGGAACCCACTGCGGCACCTCATCCTCCTGAGGAAAAACACAAATTGCTCCTCTGGACCATACCAAGACGGGGTCCGGGCCCCTCCATAGTCCTGTGGACACATCCTTCCATCGAACCAATGGCTTGGGAGCGCAGCCGGGGTCAGAATGGCACTCCGCAGTGGTACGACCCCGCGCATCAGGAGTTAAAAAATTATGAGTATATAGGGCAAGGTTAAGGCGGACATGGGGTGTTTTGCCCCGCCCAACTCCCCCTTTTTGTTTATCAAGTACTTCCTTGAGCGTACGATGGGCCCGCTCAATGATGCCTTGCCCTTGGGGGTTATAGGGAATTCCATGAACAAGCTTGACACCCATCATTTGTAGGAAAGAGGAGAACCATTGAGAAGTGTAGGCAGGGACCATTATCAGTTTTGATCTGTATTGGGGTGCCCCAGTGGGCCCAGGATTGTAAGCAATGGAAAATGACATCTTTGGATGTTTCCCCTGTGCAGGCAGTGGCCATCATAATACCAGAAGTGGTATTGACTGACACATGGACATACTGGAGCCTGCCAAATTCGGGGTAATGCGTAACATCCATCTGCCAAATCTGCATAGGCTTAAGGCCGCGGGGGTTCACCCCAACTCCGGGGGGGGGGTGGAGGAAGGGTGCACAGGATCCACACTTCTTGACTATGTCTCTGGCAGCCTCACGCGAGATCCTGAAGCGGCTCATGAGCACGCGAGCGTTCACATGAAACCAAGAATGGAATTGGCAGGCTGCCTCGATGGGAGATTCCCTTGCCATAGGAAAGGCCAACACTGCATGGGTCATGAGGTCAGCAGTATGGTTATTCTCAGAGACGGGTCCAGGCAGTCCCGAATGCGCTCGAGTATGCATGATATGAAAGGGGGTGCGTCGCTGCCATATAAGAAGTTGGAGCTGAGCTAGTACTCGTCCCACTGGGGAAGGGAGCCTGATTTTGCCAGTGTACTCAAGTAGGGAGACAGATTGCACCACATAGGCACTGTCAGAGATAAGATTAAAGGACTCAGGAAGCATCTCAAAAACCTTCACTACCATGAGCAATTCTACCCGCTGTGCAGAGGTGCTATTAAAAACAAACACTTGTGGTTCTTGTCCCTTGATGACCACTCCCCCCGTGCCTGTCTTAGACCCATCAGTATACACATTTAAAGCCCCCAAGATTGGTGTGGTTCTTGTCATCTTGGGAAACACTACTGGGTGCTGCTCGACTAAGTGCACCACCGGGTCAGAGGGAAGGTGACAGTCTATATCCCCCGGGAAAGAGCACCAGAGCACAGCCCACTCATCTCGGGTGGCTGTCAAGACCTTCACTTGTGCTGAGTATGGGACAACAATCTTTTGTGGCCTCCTACCATACATCTCTATACTCTTTTGTACCCCCAACAGAGCGAGTTTCGCCACCATCTCCGGGTACCAGCTTAAGGTCTTGGCTGGAGAGACTTGTGGGTGAATCCAATAAAGAGGGCCTTTTTGCCATAGCAGGGCTGTGGGTTGTTGGGGAGTGCGCAGGACGCAGAGCTCGATGGGCTGCTCCGGGTGTACGCGGCGCAGGCTGGTGCGGGAGAGTGCTTGTTCTACCTTCTATAGTGCTTGCCTGCCTTCAGGCGTCAACTGTCTGGGAGATAAAAGCGCTGGGTCACCTCGCAATGTGTCAAACAGGGGCGAAAGATCCTTATTAGGTATCTTTAGTGAAGGACATACCCATTGTATGTCTCCCAGGAGCTTCTGAAAATCATTAAGAGTCTTTAAACTATCCATGTGGAACTCCAATTTCTGGGGGGTGACCTCTTGGGATGTCAGCTTTGCGCCCAGAAATTCAATAACCTCTCCCTTTTGAACCTTCTCTGGGGCAATCTTTAGCCCTGCCTCCTAGAGGGCATGTATCACCTCTGAGTACGCTTGGTCTAACTCGGCTTTGTCCTCCGCAGCTAACAAGATATCATCCATGTAATGGAGGCAGGCAAGCTTGGGATGGCGCTGACGAGCTGGTCTGAGTGCCTTGGCCATGAAAATCTGACACATCGTTGGACTGTTCGCCATTCCCTGAGGCAGTACCACCCACTCATATCGAGAGTCAGGCTCCCTGTGATTAATGGCTGGGAGAGTAAATGCTAAACACCCCGTATATTCAGGATGTAAAGGGATAGAGAAGAAACAATCTTTGATATCAATGCACATAGCTGGCCACCCAGAGGGGACGGCTGACAAGGCTGGCAGACCCCTCTGGACGGGGCCCATAGGCTGCATAGTGACGTTTATAGCTCTCAAATCCTGAAGCAGTCTCCATTTTCCTGATTTTTTCCGAATCACAAAAATTGGGGTATTCCACGGAGATGTGGAAGGCTGAAGGTGTCCATGGGCTAACTGGTCTTGCACTAATTCCTGAGCTGCCTGGAGTTTCTCATGGGGGAGGGGCCACTGCTGCACCCAGACAGGGTTATTGTTATACCATTTTATTTTTAGTCCTGCAGTGGCCCCTAGGAGAAACCGAAACCAGCCCCACTGCGCTTTTCTTTAATGCTAATCGGCTCAGGGTTTCCCTGACCTCTTTTTCCCAGGCCTTTTCCGGGGACAAAGCCCTGGCTGTCCATCATCGCCCTAACCTGTGGACTGTAGAGGTTCTCATTGGTTAAGCGAAGACCCATCCCAGTCAGCACTTCTCTTTCCCATAGGGTGACGGGAATGTGGAGAATGTAGGGCTGGAATTTTCCCATATGCCCCTCCTCATCTTCCCATGTTATCTCCCCAGCACTGATCTTAGGCTGGTTAGCGTACCCCAAACCCCTCAAAACTTGTGCTGACTCTTGACTAGGCCACTGCTTCAGCCAATCTCACTTGCAGATGATACTACCGTCAGCCCCGGTGTCCAAAAGGCCAAGAATGGGCCGTTCTTGAACCTTTAGGGTTATGACGGGTCTACTGTGGAGGTCGAGGGCTAGCCAGGCATTACCAAGCCCCGATGCCCCGAAGCCACTCGCCCCTCTTTCTCTCTCGTGTGCGGGAAACTGGGCATGGTGGGAAGGGAGGATGAGCAACTGGGCCACCCTATCTCCCGGGGTGATCACCAATACCCCCTGCGGGGAGGACATCATGACCTTTATTGTTCCTGTATAATCCGAGTCTATGACACCTGGATGTACCACCAACCCTCTCAGGGTCCAGGAACTGTGCCCCATGACTAACCCTACCGTATTGAGCTCTAGTGGACTGGTCATATCCACAGGGACGGCCTGGATGCCCATTTGTGGTATCAGTACAAGTCGGGCGGTGGCACAGAGGTCCAGCCCGATGCTCCCTGGGGTGGCGGGCCAGAGAGGCTTCTGAACTCTGTTGGGGGGGTGGCCAGAGCATCGGCCACTGGTCCTGATCTTGGTCCTGGCTGTGGTCCAGCGCCCCATATATTTGTGGGCCCTGGGGACGGGGGCCCTGCTTCCTGTTTTTTGGACGGCCACCTGGCCCTATAGCCCCTAAAGGGTTACCATCGACATCCTTCTTAGAATAGCACTGGGCAGCTGGATGCCTTCCTTTACTGCAGTGGGTGCAGAGGGACGACTCGCCCCTGGCGCCAGCGAGACCCGTTCGCCCTTTCCGCTGGGGGCAGTCCCTTTTGTAATGTCCCTCCTGTCCACACTGATAGCATCCGGAACCACTTCGTCCAGAGGCCTTTCCTTGTGGGCAGCCCGATCCCTTGCCCATAGCGGTCAGCACTGCGGCCGCTAATCCCTCATTAGTGAGCGGCCCCCCAATCTCTCTACAAGCCTTCAGCCAAACCTCGAGCCCCCTTGCTTTAATCGGGTTAATGGCACTGCGGCAGGCCCTGTTACATTGCTCATAGACTATTGCTTAATTAACGGCATCGCCGCAGCTGGATCCCCGAAAATGCAGCTAGCAGCCTCCACCATGCAGGCCACAAAATCCGCAAAAGGCTCATTTGGGCCCTGGGTGATCTTAGTCAGGTTTCCCCTTACCTCTCCCTTATTAGGAAGTTCCTTCCATGCTCGCACAGCGGCATTGTAGATCTGGTCGTACACCTGATGAGTGTACCTGTTTTGAGCCAATGCGAAGTGCCCCTGTCCCAGTAACATATCTTCATCCCAGGCAGGCTGATTGATAGGGGGGCCTCTGTTGGCTGCAGCCTGTCCTATGCTTTTCTCTATCCATATAGATTTCCAGTCTAAGTACTGCCCAGGCCCCAAGCAGGCTTTGGCCAGACCTTGCCAGTCACTTGGTGTCATGCAATACTGGGACAGGCTTTCTAGTAATCCCACAACAAGTGCTGATCGAGGCCCATAGGCTTGTACCCCCCCCCCGGCTAGCTTCTCAATGATCTTCCAGTCCAGCGGTTCATGGTACCGCTGTCCTTGCTGATTTTGGAAAACAGGGAAAGCCGCCTCATGCAGTCTCTCTGGTGGGAGGCACTTTCTAGCCTCTCTCCAGAGCTCCGGCTGTCGTGTTGAGGACAGCTCCAAGGCCGTGTCCCACTCCCCCCCCCAAGATTATAGGGGGGCGGAATGGGCGGAGCCGATGCAGAAACCCCACAGTTGGGAGGCCTCCGGGCAGGTTTCTGAGATCTCTCAGGCTCATCCTTCATAATCATTCGGGACAACTTCCTCCTCAGCATTTCTCGTTCTTCCTTCTCCTCGGACTCAGACTCCTCCTCCCCAGAGGAGCTATACTCAGAGGACTCACTTTTCTGGGATCGTTCCTCCTTTACCGCCTGTAAGGCGGCTCGAGTCTCCTCTAAGGGAGACTCATAATTCCCAGATCCGTCCTCAAGGCATGCACGGACCAAGGACCAGATAGCTTTGATCCCTGGGGCTAACCCTCTGTCCTCATCAGCCTTTCTTAAGTCCTTCCCTAGCTTCAGCCAGCACGGGAGATTGAGGTTCCCTGAGACCGAAAACCATGGCGCTACGGCATCTATCTCTCGTAGGAAATTTCTCAATGAACTCTTCTGTATCTTTGCTCCACTTTTCCCAAATAAATCTGCGAGGGCTCGGGTCAGGCGAGGGGATGAGGATCCGGCCCCCATGATTCCCCCCACGTCCTATCTCTTACCCGTTGTCCTCGGGAGGCCCGAGTCCAAGTCCGTGGCCTCTCAGAAAACTATCCTCCTCGGTGGGAGCGTCTCCTCCCTCGGGATGGGGAGCTTACCTGCTAGCAGTTCCCGGCGCTTTCGTCTGATCCTTCTTCCTGGAGCCTTTCGCCGCAATGCGAAAGCAGCAGCTGCTTCTTTAACCATCCTCAGCCACGGCGGAGCCAGAGAAAGAGGTTCCCCGTACGGGCCACCACTTGTCGGGAGCTTTCCTTGGCCAGAAGAAAGACACCAGACAACCCCGTAGCGGGTGAAGCTCTTTATTCTTCTCTCCTCTCACACACCGGCTTCTTCCGGAGATTCCCCCCCGCGCCCGTGCTATATAGTAACAAACAGGAAGTTGAGGGGATTGGCTCTTTAGCTAGCGATCTGGCCTATTCCTATAGGCTCGGGCAGTTGCTGGGGAAGTGGCAGACTAGCAGGTTGGAAGGAGGAAGCGGCGAGGCCACATACCACAGTCCTGGCTCCCGGCCAGGGCGCCATCTTAGGGCGGCCGGTGACGCCCTTGGCGCAGTGCGGCTCTCAACATTTGTGAGTATCTTATCATTGAGTTTGTGAGTATCTTACCATTATTTAAAGCTCTTCAGCCACAGTCCACACTATTGATCATTTTTGTAAGGTCATGGGCAAATTTTAGAATAAAATAAAATTATAAAACTGAGACAAGAATTAGCTGTTATAACTTTCATAAAATGTACTTTTAAATTGTGATGTAATGTAGTTAAATTATGATCAGTGAATGTTGTCTAATTAGTGAGTTGTCATTGTAAATTAATTATTATATTTCTGTAATTCTATTCCTTAGCTGATCTACTAATTAGCTACTGTACTTATTAATCAAATTAAGCATATATAGTGTATATGTGTAGATAGATAGGTAGGAGGGTAGACAGTGCCTGCAACTTTACCCCAAGCATTATGCTATACATTCCAAATGTAACAAATGGCAAGAAACTCACCCTGATTTTCAAGAAGTCCAGTCAGTCCAAGAACTCCCTTCCTTCATTTGCTGCTCATTTTGCCATTGATTAGAAGTTTAGTGAGTAAACCAGAGGAAGCTAAAAATGTGTCTATGAAACAAATAAGATTATTCAGAGCTGAAATCACACAGGTGGATAGAATGCTTATCCAATAACATTAGGTGACACTAACACTCTGTGCCAGGTGAGGACACAGTGAATGGTAGTCTGTTGTTAGCCACCAACTGAAAGCTCTTACCAGGAACAGAATATGCTGGCACCTTGATCTGGGATTTCCCAGCCTATTGATCCATGTGAAATAGATTTTTCTTCTTTGACATCCACTACATAATATTTAGTAACAGCAATCGGAACTAATACATGGGGAAATGCATCAAAGTCAATTTACCTGTCAGGTTTAGAAGTAAGAGAATATATAATCTTGCTTTATTCTAAAAAACATAGCAAGTTTATGGAGAAGTATTTTCTATTTATATCATGATATGGTTTTGGAGAACGAGTCATTTCTAAGCCCAGTGTATTTGTCTAAGCTTTCTTGTCAGGGATGGTGACACATAATAAATATGAGATTAAAGACATAATTGATATAAATCAATTAGATGTCAGTTTTGTCATATAATTTTTTGTGCTTTTATGCTATTTCATAAACAAGTTCCCAGTGATTTTCTTTGTCTCTGGTAAAATGGTTTTAAAATGTTAAAACCTGCTAGTTTTATTTGGAGACTAACTAATTAGAAATGAAAGACTCACAATTACTTGACTTTCTGTTACTCCTCAATTCCATAGTTTGCTTAATCTTTTATTACTTTCACATACATGTGTTTTGTTTTTATAAGGTGCTTTTTCCAGATGATGGAATATTTAAGACTCAGTCCTTGCACTTCTTTGCTTCTTTATTTACACTTTTTCCTTCATTCTCTTGGTTTTAAATATCACCTAACTGATACAAACTTTATACCCCCTTTCTGCTTCTCTTCTGGACTCACACCATCTATCTGACCTTCATTTCTACCTTGATTTCCATAGGCACCTCTTAATTAGTGTACTTGTTGCATACTTTTAAAAAAGGCATTATTTCTGTCTCTGATTCATTAATGTTTTGTCATTTTTTTAAGCAGACTGTACTTTTTGGAGCAGTTTTAGGTTTACAATGAAGCTGGGTAGAAAGTATCAAGATTTGCCACATGCCTTGTGTGCCCACATGTCCCCAGCAGCTCAGTCCTTTTTGATTAATTTACTGTTCTCATGTCATGCTCTGGTTTAGGATGTCCATACCATGCGGAGAGTAAAAGCTGTCTGTGGTGAACTGACCAGAGGGATTCTTGACATGAATGTTGGAGGAACAATAGTTCTCAGGCTTCTGGAATGCATCGTTAAAGATTAGAATGTATCTGCAGGACAAGAGTCAGCCAACGAAACAATAGTGTATTCTTAATAGATGTTTGCTCTGGTAATTACATTCCTTTGCCCTCTAATAAGCTTCCCAGTTGATAAATTTGCTTAAAGAAGGGTGATGTACATCGCACAGTGAGCCATACTTCTCTGGTCCAGTTTCCCTGACCAAAACTCCTATGCAATAGCATACAATTGCTTTTTTCTTCTAAGCCTTTTTCTCATGTCCTTGAGTTGCAAATAAATACCTACAGAGGCCTCAGTCGGGTGCTATGTCCCTGATGTCCTCTATGCAGCCCCTCTGAGTTCTCAGGGATTGAATTAAATCTCATCTGTGAGTCATGCTTCTCATCCTCTGTGTAGCCATGGTCACACACAATGACAGCTGTCCCCACTTACTGCCTGGCCTGCCTGCCTTTCAATCTCCAGTCTCATTATTGTTTCTCTCTCTCAAGCTGATCCACTATATGACTCTCTGGTTACTTTTTTTTTTTGAGACAGGGTCTCACTTTGTAGTTCAGGCTGGCTCTGAGCTCACCATGTAGCCCAGGTGAGCCTTGAACTCAGCAATTCTCCTGTCTCTCCTCCCGAGTGCTGGGATTACAGGCGTGAGCCACTGTGCCCGGCATGACTCTCTGGTTACTTTTTAAACTTGCCAAGGCCAGCCCTGTTTCTAGACCACTCATATAATATTCATAGGCCACTCATTTTGTGCTCATTATTGGTTGACTGTTTTTTTCTCAGGTCTTGATTCTCAGGTCTATTCCATCTCCACAGTTGATTCTCTTTTTAATCTCATAACAAGAAACTGGGTTTTTGAGCCAATGAATTGCAAGAATATTTCTTTGCAATTCGATGCCATATGCGATTGCAATTTTATTCTAGCTATCCCTAGTGACTCTCTTTTGCATTCTATTGCCTGAAAATGCTCCAGACCTTTATATATTCACTAACTCCTTCTACATGTAGTGTTTATCAGTAGAAAATATTTTCATTTACTCACTGAAGTTGAAGGCACTCTGAGGTATAAATTTCTTCATATCCCCATTTTTTTAAGCCTCAAATTTTATTTAATTCTTTTAACATTGATGGTAGCTACATAGAATAATGGCTTTCATTTTCAAGTTAGTTACAAAAAATAATTGTTTTCAGTTGTTGCATATTTGTGCATTTGTATAGTGTATTTTGACTACTTCCATGCCCCATCATGTCCCTTGTTTCCACCACCTGTTTCCTCCCTTGTCTTTCTTCTTGTTCTCCATCCTTTTTTTTTTTTTAATTTTTTTTTTCAGACAGGTCTTACTTTGTAGTTCAGGCTGGCTCTGGACTGAATATGCAGCCCAGGCAAGCCTTGAACTTGCATCAATCCTCCTGCCTCTGCCTCCTGAGTGCTGGAATTGCAGACATGAGCCCCTATGCCTGGCCTCCCTTGTCTTTCTTTCCCCTCCTCTTGATTCCTTTTTCTTGCCTCTAAGAATGTCTCTTTTACTTTCAGGTCAACTCTTTTCTTTCCTAGATTCCACATATGAGGAAAAATATGTGATATTTGTCTTTCTGAGGCTGATTCTTTTGGTCGACATTGTGTTTTCCAGTTCTATCCATTTTCCTGAAAATGACAGGATTTTGTTTTCCTTTATGGTTGCATGATACTTCATTGTGTGTGTGTGTGTGTACTACATTTTCTATATTTATTCATCAGATGGTGAGCATCTGGGTGTTTTCATAGTGTAATTATTACCCATTTTGTTCCAGCAAACATAGGTGTGAAGATATCTCTCTATGGTAACTTCTTATTCTTTCATGTATTTACTGGAAATTGGTATACTAGATCAAATGGTACATGCAGTTTTAGTTTTTGAGGAGCTTCCATATTGATTTCTTTAGAGGTTGCACTAATTTACATCCTCATCAATCATGTAAGAAGGTGCTTATTTCCCTGTAGTTTCATTGGGATTTTTGGATTAACTGGATGATTGTTATGGATGATAAACACTCTGATAGGCTGGGATGGAATCTCGATGTAGTTTTGATTTGCATGTCTTTCATATCCAGGAATATTGAACATTTTTTCTATACTTTTTGGCCATTTTAATTTCTTTTGAGAACTCTGTTCAATCTATTTGACCAATTATTAACTGGATTGTTTTTGAAGGTATTATGTTACAGATAGAGGTAACTCTTTATACCAATATATATTATAATTATATATTAACCCTCTATGGGGAGAGTAGCTGGGATAATTTTCTCCCTTTGGTAAGGTGTTTCTTGATCCTCTTAGTTTTTTTTCTTTTTTGGTGGGCAAAATCTTTTTAATTTCATGGAACATCATATGTGAATTTTTGCTGTAATTTTTAATTATTAAAATCCTACTCATGAAGTTATTGCCCATGTCTATGTCTTCAACTATTTCTCTTTACTTTTTTTTCTAGCTATTTCAGAGTTTCAGATCTGATATTTAGTAGAATTTTGAATTGCCTTTGGTACAGGGTGAATGATGTGGATCTAATTTCAAAGTTCTACAAATGGATATGCTGATTTTCTAGCTCCATTGGTTAAAGAAGTGTCCCTTTTTAAAAATTCATGTGTTTTAGCCCTTTTGTCAAGAATCAGATGGCTACAGTAATGCAAATTTCTTTCAGTATTCTCTGTTCTATTTCCATCACCCCTGTGTCTATTCTTTTGCCAGCACCATGCTTTTTTTTTTTGTTGCTATGGCTTTGTAGAATATTTTGAATCTAGGTACTGTGTCACATATAGCATTGCTACTTTTGCTCAGGACTGCTTTGGCTATTTGGAGTAAATGTGTTTTCATATGAATTTTAGGCTGTTTTTCTAGTTTTGTGAAAAATGTCATTGAAATTTTGGTGGGGGTGGAGTTGAACTGTAGATTATTGTTTTCAGTATTTTTTAACCACTTAAACACTTAATTCTGTTGATCCATGGAGATGAGAGGTCTTCCCATCATCTATTGTCTTCCTTAATTTATTTTTGGGTTCTGTAAATATTTTATAGAATCCTTTTATTTCCTAGGTGTTTTCAAAGGTACTGGGAATGCAATTTGTTTCCTGATTTATTTCTCAGAGTTCATTATTGGTTCACAGAAAAGCTGTTAATTTTTTTATCCCGACACTGCTGAATTTGTTTATCAGGTTTAAAATTTTTATGCAGGAAGTTTTAGTTTTCTAAGTATAGGATCATATCACATGCAAATGAGAATAATTGGACTTTTTCCTTGTCCTGTTTGCATATCTTTTATTTCTTTCTTTTGCATATACTATATATCACCATCAACTATAGCTATTATGCTGTAAAACACATTTCTTGGACTTATTCCTTCTGTATAACATAGTTATATAGTATTTGACCAACATTCTTCCATGTTTCCTTTGCCCTTTAACCACTCCAAATTCTGGTAACCATCATTCTATTCTTTATTTTCATACTGTTTCATATATCCACAACTCTTTTTTTTGGAAGCCATATTATCTGTTAATTATTATACATAATAATTTTTTAAAATTGAATTCTTTATTGGTATATTTTATATACACTTCACAATCACACTCAACATTGGGGAGTTTGTACCAGTATATGACAGAAGTTAATTCTCATTTTTATCCATATTCCTACCCACCCACAACCCCCCCTTATATACATGCTATTTCTCTTTCCAAACCATATTTATTTTTTCCCCTCATTATGTTCCCCTACCACATTCCCTTTGAATATTTCCTATTTTACAAAAATTTATCATACATTCTAGAGCTCATTTACATCTACAGGTTCTCATACTAGAGAAAAGATACAGTATTTGTATATCTGTGATCTATTTATTTCACTTATTAGTGTGTCTTCAAGGTGTATCTATTTGCACATAAATAAATGAAACTTGTCATTCTTTATGGTAGAGTAATACTCCATTTTATAAAAAAAATTTCTTACTAATCTTATAACAATGAACAATTTTTTTTTGAAATAGGTTCTTGCTTTGTAGTTCAGGCTGGCCCTGAGCTCTCCAGTCCAGCAATGAACATTTTTAACATTTGATTTTTTTATTCATCTTACATATTATAACGCATCTCATTTTCACTGTTTTTTTTTAGTTTTGCATTTGTCTTGATACAGACCTGGCCCAACTTACACAATTTATTGAGTTGGTTTTTATTTTAATGTACAACCCAAAATATGAGTACTGTCCTAGGTTCTATCCCTGGGTGTCAGTGATCAAAACTACTCAGAACAGCCTAAGCCATAGTAGAGATGGCAGGGTTGACTTGTACTCATGGACTCTGATGTCTTCAGACTATGTCTGTTCTGAATTCCTCTAGTTTGGGTTTTATATGATGGTAAAATTGACTACTCTCTACTCTAGGCTTACATTATCCTTATCTCTAATAATCTGGGGAGAAAGCAATATCTTTTTTCCTGATAACTTTGTAGATATCTGTGATCAGAGAGTTGGTGGGGGCCACTGAGTGGATTTGTCTTTCTGATCCACAGGGGTGCAGATCCTTCCATCTCGTCCACGGGGCTATGACTTTAGCTACACTTGGGTTTATTTTTTATATAAATTGACACAGAGACTATCACAGGGAGAGAGGACAAAGAAAGTCAGTCCTCATAATACATTTTTCATTAAAAGTATGATCAGTTATGGACTTTAAAAGTTTTTGCTAAAAACAAAATGAAAATGTATGATAGGTATTATGAAATAGAAAATATTCAAAGGGAAAAGGGGGTAGGGGTAAGTAAAGAAGGGAAAAAATTTGATGATTAAGAAAAGGAAACAAAGCTTATATATATAGGGGGTGAGATTTGGGGGACAGGGGAATGGGAAAAAATGAGAGTTAAGTTTTGCCAGGTAACAATACAAACTCAATGTTGACTGTGATTATAATATGTATATCGAATGTACCTATAAAATCAATTTAAAAACCCAACAGGGGCTGGAGATTTAGCTCAGTGGTTCCAGCACCTGCCTCGCAAGCATAAAGCCCTGACTTCAATCCCTGTAACCACATACAATGCTGGGCATGGTGACTCATGCCCACCAGCAATCAATACTACATACCACAGGGCTGGGCGTGGTGGCTCATGCCTGTAATCCCAGCACTCAGGAGGCAGAGGCAGGAGGATTGCTGAGTTCCAGGTTTGCCTGGGCTACATAGTGAGCTGAGGGCCAGCCTGAACTACAAAGCGAGACCCTCTCAAAAAACAACAACAACAACAATAAAACCCAACAGCAAAAACCTAAAAGCAAGATGAGAGATTTACATTTAATTACTGATGAGCACTAAGTCTCCAGTTATGACTCTAAACATGTGGTCACCTTGGACCCCAGTAGAGCCTCCACAAAACTGATAGTGCCCCCAGCAGTCATTTCATGGAGACTAAACTGCTTCCTCAAGCAATGAGGACTTCTTCCAATGTCATCTTGTGTTACCAAAATAGACATAATGATCAGCAAGACTCTGGTCCACCCCAGCAAATCCGTAAAAGCTGGTCTTTTTTTTTTTAATATAAGTCAGTGTGATTCTATTCATAAGAGCTGCTTCCCTTCAGCCCATGGGCTGAAGTCCCTTCCCTATTTTCTCTTTCTTTCTAACTCTGTCTAATGACTCTGCCCAAGTGTTTTGCCACTGTGTCCTAGAATTCTTTTTCTATTACTCTAGTGACCTGTTCTATTTGTGGCCATGTCGGTAAGCTGTACTGGTGTTGAGAAAAAATGACTGTGAAAGTACATATTAAAGGACAACAGGTTTATTTTGGCTCACAGTTTAGAGGTTTCAATTCATACTTTCACCATGCATGGTGGCTCTGGGGGAAAACCATCATGATGGACAAACAGGACTAAGGACAGCTGCTGAATGCATGGTAGCCAGGAAGTGGTGAGAACTAGAAGAAATACCCCCCATGACCCATTTCTTACAGCTCAGCCCTATCTCCTAAACCCATTTAGCTCTGAATTCAATTATATATATTAATATGCTGATGAATTTATATATGCATTTTTTGGTACTGGGGATTGAATGTGGGATCTTATGCTTGAGAGTCAAGTGCCAGAATCAGTGAGCTCAAACCCCAGCTCTCATTGATGAATTTATTGCCTCTGTTACCCACCCACCTTCCAAAAACACCCAGTCTGAATGCACAGCACTTAAGGGGAGCATTTTAGGTCAAATCGTAACAGCAGTATAAGACTATCTCTTATCATTCCGTCTGACCCCCAGAGAAGTCAGCTCTAAAGTGTTGAGAATGTTCAAAGATAACTATTTGTACAATTGTGTTCCTACCAGTTGTGTTTTTCTCTTGTAAAAAAATCACAAGTAAAACAACCAGCTACATTTAGATCATCTCTAAGTTATCTTCAAATATACAGAATATAATTAATAACTGCCTTAGTCATTTCTCTCATTGCTGAGGCAAAATACTTGATACCCAAAGTTCAAGGAGGAAAGGTCTGTTTGGCTCACAGTTTGCAGAGGTTTCCGTTCCTAGTCGGCTGGGTCTGGGGCATCATCACAGGGGAGACACAGTCCATGGCACATAGAGGGCAGTAAGGGAATCAATAAGCTACAAGTGACAATAACAACTTTTTTGTCCCCCCCCCCCCCAGGCTGCTAGGCTTTGGGCAGGTACCAAACCAATCAGTGCAGTGATTTAGTGATCACATAACCTTAATTCCAGCACTGCACATTCAGATCCAAATACTTTTGAAAAAAGCTTTGGCTTTTTTTGAAAAAAGCTTTGGCAGCCTGAGGCTGCTGGAGGACATCTGGGCACAAGCCATAACAAGAATTCAAGTCAAAGCAGAGTTACCTGTTATTTTTCCAATTAACTCAACATCTAAGAGAGCACCTTGCACAAAATGTACACTCATTACATTTGAAAAATTGTGCATGACAAAGTAAAAAATGGGCCATTTATTTCACTTTTTAAAGATTTTATTTATTTATTTTTTTGAGACAGAGTCTCACTTTGTAGTTCAGGCTAGCCCTGAGCTCACTATGTAGCCCAGGCAAGCCTCGAACTCAGCAATCCTCATGTCTCTGCCTCCTGAGTGCTGGGATTGCAGGCGTGAGCCACCACGCCTGGCACTATTTCACTTTATTTTTGAATTAACAAACTTACAACCTTTTTGCAATGTATCACTTGTAAAGAAGATGATAATTTTCTGACTAGAAATCTGGAGGATTCATAACTGTCATAAGAAATTGCCATAGCAGTGGGTCAAGGACATTTCTAATGCCAGTTTCCAAACAAGTATGCTTGGATGGCTTTTAGTCTTACCAAGAAGGAAGAAAAGAAATGGGATGAATCCTAAGATAAAATGTTTTAATATCAATTTGAAAAGCTTTACTTGTATGAAATAAAATCTTTGTCCAATAGCATCATGTGGAAGACATCTCACATGATGGCATAATGTGAGAAATTTCCTGACAAGAGTTGATTTACCTGTGAAATCCAAGATTTCAATTCTGAAAAAAAGAATTGAAAATTGAATTTCAATATTTTTTCTCAGAATTGAAATCACGCTGTAGGATTTGCTGGTATTGTTGAATTGTAAGATCACCTTATATCACTAGATGGCAGGAGCCACAAATTGAAAGGCAATTGTGTCACCAGATAGGATGCATTGTAACTGATGTGTACCTGGATACTTTGTGGTTATGGAGCTATATTAATATTGGAAACTCTGATTAGGACAAAATGACTTTGTCTAGATCTTTGTGAAATACATTTAATGGGAAACAGACATTAAGTTCTTGGTTTAAAATAAATTTAAAAAGAATAAAAAAAGAGAAGTAGCTTTAGATACTTGAAGTTACTGGATATTGAATTAAAAATTAGACACCATTACAGGATACAATAGCCTTGGCAGAACTGAAAAGGGGTGGGTGGACTCCTGCTTCTGGTTTTTTCTTGGAATCAAAATAGATGTCTCTTCTCTTTCCTCATTTGTGAAGTCCCATCTCCCAGCTGTTGCCCTTTCTGTATCCCCAGCTGCTCTCCAGCGGTTTGCCCCAAACTCATTATATTTATGCATCTATCACAACATATCCACTTCATCTCTTCCTTTTGGATTCAGCTCTTTGAATTCTTTCTGTATATTGGTCGACGCAGAAACAAACCCATTTATAGTCATTGATGAGAAGACCAAAGTCAACATTGCTTCATTCTGCTCCTCCTCTCTTAGGTGAAGTTCATCTTTACACAAGTTCTGATGGCCAGTGTCAGAGCAGGAAATGTAGTTGTATTCACCAGGGTAATGAGATAATTTCACAAAGGTGCTGTTGAGTGAAGGCCTTACAGTGAAGAACCAGAGACCTCACGTGGTTGGGAATCATCCTGAGACCATCCACAGTGGGAAGTCAGCATCACTCTGTGGGGATAGGGCTTCCCACAAGGAGCCGTGGATGGGAATAGAATGAAGCTGCTACTGCTTGTTCTCATGGTGGGATGAGGGTGTGTATACACGAAGGGGATGTTGGGAAGTGAATAGTTGGATTTTCACTCTCTGGTTTTCTGATTTTTCCACTGGGGAGATCTCAAGCATTAACTAGAGGACAAGGGAGCCTGGGGAGGAGGTACATGGAAATTGGTTTTAGGAAACAGAACAAGCTAGAGAAAATGGAGAGAGAATCTGCAAGTGGAAATGAGCAAGTCCAGGACAGGGAGCTTTTGAAAATCTAACTCCTTTCTCTAAACAGAGCCTTGACATAAGGAATTCAAAGTAATCAGTTTTGGCACTGAGTGGACCTTGTGAAGCCTCAGAAGGTGCATATGGATAGAGCCAGAGGCTATGCACAATAAAATGGTGTCTAAGATCATCCACCAGGCTATTGTATGCCTGTGAAGGCCAGTTGACTGGTCTACTGCATGGACTTTAATGCCTACTTAAACCTATCCTTGTGGGGTTTTGTCTTCTTAAACTCAAATTCCTTGTTCTCTCTTCAGAATACATTTCAGCGTTATAGGGATTGGTGTTGCCTGAGTTGCAATTTCTAACACCTTGAATAAAATACTTTTCTGTCCTATAAATTTGGTATTGATTATTGACTAATTTTAATGTATTACTTGAATCACATTGTCTAAGCAGATTAATATTCCATATATTTTCTTTTGTCTTTATATACATTTGATATATATCAAATAGGTAACATGTTTATGATTATCTGTGGGTGTTAACAGGTAGTTCATGAAAATGTTCAGTCACTTATAATACTCAATATAAAGATGATCTTGCAAATATTTTCCTTGTCTCTGTTAACGGTTCTTAGTACATCAAAGAAAATAATATTTTCTCTCTTTACCTTGTGAAAATAGCTCTGGGGGTGCAAATGTGAATGAAAGCATGTACAGTCTACCACAGAGATTTAGCAACTCAAGTTTTCATATAATGTGTCTAGATTTTTCCTACAGGAAGAACACCCTAGGTCAGAATTCACTGTAGAAGTGTTCACTTGCTCTGAGGACAAGGCCATAGACTGAGGATAATGATAGGTTGATTCTTTTTCTCCCTCCATGTAAAATATTTTTTGTCAGTTTTACATTTGAAATAAATGAACATGAGAGGTACTGAGAAGCAGGAGGAAAGTGCCCTGGAGGTCTCCCAGGTTTTATTTGGAAGGTTATACAAATAATGGAGACCAAGCAGAGTTCAATATTGTGGATATAATAGAGGGTTCTGCTCTACTGGGTTTTCAATAAAAATTATTGAAAAATAAAGTAGGTTTTCTTGTTTCTTTTCCCTTAGGCTGGATTGTTTTATGAGAAAAGATTAACATGCTCAGTGAGAATCTAGTGAGAAAGATTTAGAAATGCATCACCGCCATCCCATATAGTTTGCTAGTTTACTGATGTGACATTTTACAAAGGACTTGGATTTGGTCATAGCTGCCTGAGACCCTCAGTTCTTTTGGTGCTCACACCCAACTTAAAAGCAGGTCACCTGCTGCAATCTTAGGCTTTATGCATTCTCCTGGCAAATTTTTGCAAGCCTGTGGTTTGAGCAGCAAGTACCCAAGGATGAGCCTGATTTAAAATATTCTCAGACTCAGATACAACTCCTTCCCAGATTCCCTTCTCAGGTCATGCCCCTGCAGTGTGTCTGTGAACAGTCCTACTGCCGTTTTCTTCTTTACTTCTCAGCAAGTCACTTGTTTCCATTGGCTTGGTTGATAGTCATCTTTCAGTATCTGTCAAGCATTTGTGTACAACCTACTGATCCTCCTTTAAATCATTTCTAGGTCATTGATAATACCCAGTACAATGTAAATGTTATCAAGGTCGGTGCTATGTTATGTTGTTTAGGGAATAACAAGAAAGGGGTCTATATGTATTCATTATGGTTGTAATATTTTTCCAAATAGTTTCAGTCCCTGCTTGGATGGATGTGAGTTGTGAATACCATGGATATGGAGGACCGACTGTTATTCCTGAATAGAGTCTCTTTCCCTCTTCCTCTTTGCTGCCTCTGTAGGTCAGGTCCCCTTGGTTTGGCTGTGTGCTCTCCCATATCACGTGCCCTTAAAACTTCTGGCTGTTGAATGAGTTGGCTTCCATGTTTCTTCATTCTATATGCTTCATTGATTAGCAGGATGTATTTAGGGGAGAAATACTTGCCTTTCTTAGGAGCACTTGGCATTTATTTCTCTTGTTTTCAGTGGCATGATGTACCCATTTCCAAAGTATGATAGCAATTATTACTATATTGTGCTTGCTTATTTCTTTATCTGTCTACTCAGAATCCTGATATTCATCGAGGGTTGGGCCTTTGTCCTAATATCTGAGTACCTGTATTATTTATAAGCAGCGTTTAACAAATGCACATTACTAAGTAAATGTGCATAGGACTATCTCCTGGGCATGGAAGTGAAACACAAACTTTCATTCACATTCACTGGTGAATTGTAGTCTATTGGCAATACCTCATGTGAACAAACACCACTGAGGAGCACTCTTTGGCTTTGTGAAGAGCCAGCTTATCTGCCACAGGAATTAGCTTATTAGGGAGCATACTAGAAATATAAAATGCTTATTTTAGGGAAAAAAAACCTTTCTTTTTGTATTGAATCTTGATTTTCTATTAAAACCTGATTTATCTGACATTTACTAGTAGAGCTATATCATATTTCATTTGTTCAATTATCTGGAATGTGTATTATACTGAAATTTACATTTTATATTAATCATTATGTCAATTCAAGTGCATATAGTCTAACATTTTTAAAAATCTGACATGAAAAGCTGTTGGTAAATTTAAATCTTTAAGTTTTATCCTACATGTAATTCATGTCATAGTTGGATTTAATTCCTGTATTTTATACTTTTTTGTACTTTTTATATATTTTTTCCTCCTCCATGTTTTGAACAGATCAGGATTTCTAAAGTTCTGTTTTCCCTTCAATCTGGGGATGAGCATTAACACATTCCTAATATGTTAATGGTTATCCAAAATGTTATTACCAATTGATAATCCCACCTCACCAATCCTTGATATTGTTTTCTTCTATTACTTCTGACAATCTTATAGGTATGCAGTGGTATCTTAGTGTGTTTTAACTTGCACTTATGTGATTCATAATGAGGTTAATTATCTTTTCATATACTTAGTGGCCATTAAAATCCTTTTTCCTTCCCGAAGGATATTTTGCCAAGTGATATAAGCCAGGTACAGAAAGGCAAACACCATATTAAAAAAAAAAAAAGTAGAATGGTGTTCAGTGGAGGTCAGGAAAGTGGTGGTAGGGGAACTGGATACAAAACTCCAGTTATATAAGATGAACAAATCTGTAGATCTCAGGTCTAGTACAGTGACTATAGTTAATATATTTACATGAAAATTGCTAAGTGGAGCAGATCTTGAGTGTGACACAACGAAAAGGTGACAGCTTGATTTAGTCATTAACAGTGTATACTAAAAACATCACATAGTGCTTCCAATAATATATTATTAAGAAACTTTTTCCAGTATTCATAGATTAAGACCATTTTTTCTATTAGGTAATTTTCTTTCTTTCTTTTTTTTTTTTTTTTGAGACAGGGTCGGTCTCGCTTTGTAGTTCAGGCTGGCCCTGAGCTCACTATATAGCTCAGGAGAGCCTTGAACTCAGCAATCCTCCTGCCTCTGCCTCTCGAATGTTGGGATTACAGGCGTGAGCCACCAAATCTGGCATTTGTAGTATGTGGTACTGATTGCTGGTGGGTGTGTGTCACCATGCCCAGTATTGTTGTATGTGGTTACCGGGGATTGAACCAGGGATGCTGCACTTGCTAGGCATGTGCTGGAACCACCGAGCTAAATCTCTGGCCCTAGGTAGTTTTATTTCTTATTAATTAGCAGCAGTTCTTTACATCTTTATACCAGTTTTGTCAGTTATCTGAGATCAGCTTCTGGGGAGTTTAGGGTTTTTGGGTGCATCTTGTTACCATAGTTCCTCATGTTTTTATTGTTTTTGTGAATTTAAACTAAGGCAGAAGTGAATTTTTAAACTCTTTCACATGTACAAATATCTCACATGTATATGCCAAACAAAAGGAGAAAAAGAAACAAAAAGAAAAAAAAACCTACTAATTGTATTTATAGCAGTATAATTCATAATAACTGGATTTGGGGTGGTATGGGTTAAAAAAAGAAATGAATCCAGATAAATCTGAGTTATTTGGAGAAAAATGGATGCATCCTGAGGTTGTAATGCTAATGAAATAAGACACAAAAGGATAAATATCACCTGATTTCTCATATATGAGAAACCCAAAATATAAACATTTTAAAGAACAAAATAGAAGAGATGATGGGAAACAGGGAGGTAGACTCTTTGAAGACATGAAGGGGATCTAGAGAGAAAGAGAAAGAGGAAAAAGGGTCTCAGGCACTTTTCTCACTGCTGTGACAAAATATGCAACACCTACAAGCTAAAGGAGGAAAGACACTTCAGCTTACAGTTTGCAGAGGTTTGAGTTTTACAATATGATTCTTTGAATTCCTTTTGGTATATTCCTAGCAGGGCAATAGCAGGGTCAAATGGGAACTCTAATCCTAGTTTTCTGAGGAATCTCCACACTGATCTCCACAATGGTTGAACTCAGGACCTTGTGCTTACCAGGCAGGAGGCGGCACCACTGAGCTACAGCCCTGGCCCCCAGATGTGTTTTTCTAAGGTGTAGCTCCTTTCCTCTATTTCTACTACACTTGATTTTGAATTAATTTCAACATGGTTAAATTTATCATTCTCTCCCTTGTGATTAGTAATTTTTCTGTCTTGTTTATATCTTCTTCCCCTTCCCTGATATCATAAATATATTTTGCTATATAGTCACCTGAAAACTTTATGGGCTGCTTTTCCTCAAGATCTTTAATTTGGTTAGAAATGATTTAGTGTTTTTCAGGAGCCATATCTAGTTTAAAAGCAAGTTATGTGATTACCCCAGTTCATTTATCTACAGTTTTCAGTAAAACCTGTATCATGTATCACATTTTCCACAATTTGTAATAGTCATGCCTTCAATTTGTAGTAACACCCTAGTCTTACATCACATATTCATGGATATATGCTAAATTCTGGACACTGTACTTCTCTGCTCCATTAGTCTACTTGTGTATCTTGGAGCATTACTCAATAGCCATACTTACTCCTTCTTTATTGTTAGTGTTGCTTTCTTGGAGCACACTTTTTAAAATTGAATTCTTTATTGGTACATTTTACAGACAGCTCACAATCACACTCAACACTTGGGAATTTGTACCAGTATATGACACAAGTTAATGCTCATTTTTACCCATATCCCTACCCACTCTACAACCCCCACCCCTATATACATGTGCTTTCTTTTCAAATCATATTTATTCTTTCCCCTCATTTTCTCCCACCATTTTCCCTTTGAATATTTCCTGTTTCATAAAATCTATCCTACATTCTAGGACTCATTTACATCTATAGGTTCTCATACCACAGAAAAATATGGTATTAACATATCTGGGACCTATTTATTTTGCTTACTAGGGGGGCACACTTTTTTTTTATCTAATCCACCCACTGTCACCATGGGTTTTATATTTTCTGAATCAACACTTCTTGATTCTTGGCTATGTATTTTTGAAAAGTCTTTGCTGTCAGTCATCTCACATGGTTTTGTCTGGAAGGATTTTTGAGGATATCTTATTCTCACAATTCTGGAGAAAAAAAAAACTTCCTCTATTAGCAAGAAAAACTTGCACCAAGAACACTTCTATATCTTTTTTTTTTTTGAGACAGGGTCTCGCTTTGTAGTTCAGGCTGGTCCTAAACTCACTATGTAGCCCAGGCAAGCCTAGAACTCAGCAATCCTCCTGCCTCTGCCTCCTGAGCGCTGGGATTACAGGCGTGAGCCACCACGCCCGGCCACTTCTATATCTTAAGAAGAAATGTTACTGTAAAGTTCTTGTGACTAAAAAGTGTAGGTACAGGAGAGAATTTCAGTTTTATGCCTTATATTCCCCACTGTGCATTCAATTTCTCCCAGATTGTAATAGACTTTACCAAATAAAACACAACATTTAGCATGAAACATTTTTATAGAAGCATTTAGTAGCTTACTATGCCATTTTATTTTCTATACCAAATATTCGGTACATTCTGTTTGGCTGATGAGCTGATAGTCATATCTCAGAAGATACCTTTTCAAAAATGAACATTCAGCAGGTGTGGTGGCTCACACCTGTCATCCCAGCACTCGGGAGGCAGAGACAGGAGGACTGCTGAGTTCGAGGCTTGCCTGGGCTACATAGTGATCTCAGGGCCAGCCTGAACTACAAAATGAGACCCTGTCTCAAAAAAAAAATGAACATTCATATAATCCTTATCATGTTTCTGACACTGTCTGATTTATGGTTCATAAGCAACTTCTTATTTAATGCTCATTCAATGTACTGAAGTAGGAAGTAATTATAATAGGTGGATTAACTAAAATGTGGAATAGTTAATTAGGCAGTCTAATGTCAACAACTGGAAAGCAGGAGTTGGGACTGGAATACACTGGAATGCATTGTGGAGCAAACACTCTTGGGCTCTGTGCTTTTCTTACTGATTTAAGCTTGTGATTTACCAGTTTTAACGTCTCTGGAGTTAACCCAGGTGGAAACACTCTTAATAACTAAAGCATGATAGTCAACCCCAAGGAAAGAAATAACTCACATAAAATAATTTCATTACCTACATTTGGGGATTCTTTGCAATAACTTTGCAGGGAGATGTCAAATATAAGCATGATTTAAAAGTGAGCTATAATATTACCTTAACCCATTTGGGCTGGTAAACCAAACTCCATAAACTGGGTACTTTATAAACAATTGAATTTTGTTTTCAGAGTTGAAGGTTGGAAATCCAGGATGCAGCTATTGGCAAATTTGATATCCATTGAGATCTTGTTTCCTGGCTCACAGATGGTAGCTTCAAACTGTATGCTTACATGGGTAACAGGGGAGTAGAGACCCCAGTTAGGCTTATTCATAGCACTGATCATTTTTCAGGGCTCATGCCCCAATCACCTCCCAAAGGGCCCTGCTTCCTAATGTAACCATTTTAAGGATCCTAACAAAAGAATTTCAAGTGACACAAACATTCACATTGCAGCAAGAATGCTCATTTATTCCCTTAATATATCTGAGTGGCTGTTATGTGAAATCATTTTGCCACATCCTGAGGTTACAAATAAGCATAAATCAAGCCTTCTCTCCTCTTCCAAGAAAGGTCATAGGAATGGCAGAGGTGGGTTTCATTAAAAGAGGCATAGCTCTGTAGGAATTTTCTTAGATAAATATGGCATGGAAGAATGAGAAAAAAAGGATACACATAGACAAAAGAGAAAACAGAGATGGTTTGTTTTGACCTTTTGCTGACTGTTTCCCATATCATATACAGTGGTAGTCTACTTTAGGTTTCTAGAACTCTGCCTTGGACACTGCAGAAGAGAGGTTTCATAGGTAATTCTAAGCAAGTTAGTTTCAGAGTAACTAATGAAAAAGGAAAAAGAAGATAATATCTCTCAGAGTTTACAAATTATCATTTTTACTGAAAGGATTCTTTGCAGTGGGTGCATGTCGCCATGAGTTCAGGTTTGCAGCCAACTTCTCTGGGACCTTGATTTGTGCTTGAGTGTTTTCCATAATTCCCAGAAGTGAAAATCAAAACAAAACAAAACAAAAATGAAGACAATCAGATTACCAAAGATTAAAGGCATTGGCAAAATATAGTTTGAGTTTTTAGGCTAATGGTTAGTTAGAAGTTTTTAAGTTTTGTATACTATGTGAATATTTTCAAGTCACTTAAAAACTTCCAGAAATAGCCATACAATATATTCTTGAGTTGTACCAGTCTATAGTCAGGAAACTGATTTTGCGGGTTTTCTCTTCTGGGAGTAGGAACACTTCTTTACTGAAACAGAAGCATATTAATAATCAGGAAAAATAGTGGTTCCCTGTTGGACACCATTATAAAATGATATCAAAGGGCTGGGGAGCTATCCTCCTTGGAGTGCTGCACGATCCTGAACGTTAGATGACAGGCGTGGTAGGAAGCCTCAGGAAAGACTGGCATGATGATACACGATCTTTAGGTCACAGCTGCTTGTGGAGACTAAGAAAATGAGGTCAGGACATACTCTTGAGAAGGAAATGAAAGATGAGCATAACGAATGCCGGTAAAGTTTGGAGTGTAGAAAAGGTGGATTAAGGATAACCCTCATGGATATAATAGTTTGGAGGCAAGAGGGCATGAAATAGAATAAAGAAAAGAAAAAGGTCTGATGTTTAGGGAATGTTAAAACAGTGCAGTGGAAAAGATGACCAAGACCTGCTGTGGAAGCTTTCATTTGGGAAGAAAGAATTTATTAGATACTTTAGGAATTTATTAGATAAAATCATGTGAACCGGTGAAAGTGTTGAAAGTGTGACTCGAATGCACTGTTAGGAAGAACATGCTTTCATACCATGAAGCGTATCTTTTAGATAATCTAATATCTAATCAGGCAGTTGATCATGTGTTATAGACTGCTCTTCTTTCACTGCTGACAGCCAATGAATTGTGTGTATATGAACCTGCATTTTGAAGTTTGCATTTATAAACACATTTATATACTAGCATAGAAACCTGTCAATGGAAAATAGTATTTTACTAACTCTATGATGAGAGGAAAGACGTAAATAGGAGCCAGTCTGAATGATCTAGGAAGAGATCCATCCATTTATTCCAATTCAGTATTTTCTGTGTCAAGTGAAAAACTGTGTGTACATGAAACTTGTATTTCCTCAGCTAAACCAACTTTATAGGGTAAAAAGAAACTACTATTAATTGTGGTAAGTGATAAAAATTTCCTATCTGCTATTGTATTTTTTAATATTTCTTTTTTTTTTTTTTTGAGACAGGGTCTTGCTTTGTAGTTCAGGCTGGCCTTGAACTCACTATGTAGCCCAGGGTGGCCTTGAACTTACAGCAGTCCTCCAGCCTCTGCCTCCTGAGTACAAGGTGCTATTGTATTTTTTTTCCCTGTAGTCTCTTGTTAATTTGAATTTCATGGCTCATTTTTATTTTTTAAGAACTGATTTTATTGGTACATTTACACATCATGATTACACTTGACCTTGAGAATTTGTAACAGTACATGATGCAACTTAATTCTCACTTTTCTCATTCCCCTGCCTACCTTATAACACCCTTCCCTCTATATACATAAGCTTTGGTTCCTTTTTTAAAAAATTTAGTTTATTGGTACATTATATATACACATCACAATTACACTCCACATTGAGAATTTGTGCCAGTATATGACATAACTTAATTTTCATTTTTCCCTTTCCCCTACCCACCTTATCACCCCCACCCCTATATACAAAAGCTTTGTTTCCTTTTCTTCTTACCATCAATTTTTCTTTCCCCTCATTATTTACCCTCAATTTCCATTTCCCTTTGAATATTTACTATTTCACAACATCAGTCATGCATTTACATTTACATTTACATTTACAGCTTCAGTTTCTCATACCAGAGAAAAGATACAATATGATATTTAAACATCTGTGACCTATTTATTTCATTTATG